>JANHZU010006811.1:753-18872 GCA_032468055.1 Acrochordus granulatus | reverse complement strand
AACTGGAGACCCTATATATAAAGCTAGATTGGTAGCACAAGGTTTTAGTCAGACAGCTGATGATTATGATGAGGTTTTCGCTCCAAGCTTAAAGGCTAATACATTGAGGGCATCATTAGTTTGGGCAGCGAAACATAAATATAAGATTAGACATCTTGATGTGGAAACAGCCTATTTACATGTGCCATTGCAACACTCAATATATTTACAAAAACCTGCAGGATATGATGATGATAAAGAACCTGCTACCAAAGTTCCTACCCACAATCTATTCAAAATCTATAGGCCAGTTAGAAACAGGATGCTACAATTTTGGCCATATGGCAAATCATGCTGCTGTAACAAATTTGTTTTTGTTAAACTACAGTTTGTGAGCTGAAACAGACTTAGACAGCTTTCTGTGTTTGGTATCAATACATTCTGAAATTGCTATAAAGCATATGATGAAAAGCAATAACCTAAATGAATGCAGAAATGCTGATTGATCAGCTTAGTGCATCAAATGGATAAATAAAGTCCCATACATAATATCAACCACAAAAAAAAAAGAATAAAGGCATTGTCAAGTGTGGAAGGAAGAGATAGCACATAAGAAAAGAATTCATCTTCTAAAATTTTCTGATTATGACAAATAGAACAGTTCCAAACTAACAGAGTGATTTCTGTAAATAACCCAATGTTTACTCAAAAGTAATGCTTTACCTTTGAGTACCTCCAACTCTCCCCCTGCTCTATAATCCCAGGCAGCATCCTTCTGTAAGGGAAACTTCATTCATTATTTATATGAATGAAGCTAGAAAGTCTATATAGCCTTGGAATGGCAAGTTATAGTTCCTGGCAAAGAGGAGCATGAACTTGTGCATTAGATGATGAGACAGACTAAAATTTTGCCAAATAGAATTGCTAAGTAATAACAAACAATTTTGGGGAAAATTCATACATGATTTCAGAAGAACAGCCTATAAGATTATTCTTATAGCAATTAACTGATTCGTAAATGGCTTGTGCATTTTCTTTGATTTATTAATATGATTAAATGTAAATGAATTTACTCAGCAATTTCTAAAAGGCACATAGCAAAGACAGAGATAAAAATTACTTATAAGAGAGCAGAATGAGTAAAGCTAATTCCCCTTAAAACACACACATAAAGATTCTTATAATGTATAGTTTCAAAACAACAACTGTGGAAGGCAGGACAGCAGCATTCATTTCCCAAAAATTTAAAAGACTTTTCATTAAAGATAATTGCCATGCAATTATTAACACCTACAATTGTTGCATTTCATAATTCTAATTTTAGTAAAGGAAGCACAGATTTATGCATCTATTGTATTTCCGATTGCAAATTTCTGATTAAAAAAATAAGGAAGAGATGATATATCAAACTTGTATGATATAAAAGCTTTCTAATAGGATTTAATATGAATTTTAAAAAACAATACAATTTCATAATGGAATATAAATGTGTGTATACATGTGTGTATTAGCTTGATGAAAAGGAACAGGTTAAGCAGAATTATATTACAAAGGTTTTATTTCTAAAGATGATTATCCAGTTTTTCTTGGTTTCTTTTCAAGGATCACTCTATTTTTTTAGTAGTGAAACATAAACAGCTGGTGGTATTTTTACAGAGTTAATGTTTTTTTTCCTCTTGCCCATGTGAATCTGAACCCATAGCAGGAAAAGCTTCAGTCTTCCACTTGAATGATGGCTCCATAAGTCCCATGTGGCCATTGATTACTAGCAATCTCTTAGCTAGACTCTGACAGCTGACATATACTTTTTCTGCTGAAGCCTTTCAGTGTGTCCAAGAAGAGTGGCTTGCTGATATATTCTTTACACTAATCCTATTATAGGAAAAGGCTGCTTGCTAATGAAATAAATGTATTCTATCCAGCTAGCAAGGAAGTATAACTTCCCTAAATTGATAAATTATACATGTGTTCTACCTTTACAAGGTCACACAGAAATTCCAGAAGAGTGGCTATATTAGCTTGATGCAGGAAGTAGAGAAAAGCCTTTTGTGATATGATAGAAACCAATGTACAAAAAAACCTTTCTTAGATGTATAAAAGAGCAGATATATGTGTATATGTTATATATACATGGATATAGAGGGAAAAATGTAAATCAGTAAGTACAAAATCCATACAGTAGAAAAAGACATCCCAAATAATAAGGAATGAATAATTTACTGGGAGATTGAAATAGAATGCCTTGCCTTTGCTCTGCTGCTTGAAACTATCAGCAATCTATCTACTTTCATTATTATGCCATACAAGCAAACAATGAAAATGTGTTGTAAATCCTATTAGTAAAGAAAAATGGCAGGGTGCTAGGTGTATGGTTTTATATCTCTATAAGTGATTTTAATGGTATTGGTCACATTATTATGATGTATATTGATTTTATAGCTTTTGTATAATTTTTACTTTTGTTTTAGTCTAATTTTAATTGTGGTTGAAACTTATTGCAGTAGAGAATACTTTATAAATAAAATATTTGTGTAATACACATACTAATAAGGATACCTCTCTAAACTGTAAGGAAGCTATTTTGTTATTTAATCAGTTAATCTCCTCTTTGATTATAATATTGGTTCTCAACAATTCTTACTGAACAACATCACAAATCACAGCTTATTTGTATTTTCTGCAATTGTGATTCCCATGATTAGGAATAAGAACAGCACGTGTGCTGGGAATGATACAGAAGTTGATTACAATATAACATGGGTGAAATAAAGGATTCTGTTGCTACAAAATATAAAAGTAGTAATAGCAGGTATCAACTTTTGATCAAAGTTTGAGTGTTTTAACTATCTTTTCATAGTTCAAAGGGTGAAATTAGAATCTATCCATCCACCCACCCACCCATTCAACACTATAATACCTTGTTCCCAATTCTAAAATTGAAGTTGGTCTTTTGAGCACATCTCTTTAATCTTAGGGCACTTTAACATTGTTTTCAACAATGGTGTTGGATAATTTGGGACTACATTTTTATTTTTCTTTCCAGTTGCTAAATGTTCTTGCTATTATCCTAGGGTTGAAAATCATAATCAGTTTCACTTTCTTTTATTACAATGAGGTGCAGAGAACAGTAAGTAAAATTTGGCATAGAACTGGAATTATTCTAAATTCCATTAAACAGCTCTGATCATCCTTTTTGCTCTTTGCACTTACTCTAGTTTCTTTGGATCTAGAACTGGATGTAGAATAGTTGTATGCATTACTTTTTATGATTTGAAAATTAAATTCTATGATGTAGCCTAACATTGCTTTTTAATTAGTCATGACAACTGTTGTATATTCAGTTTGCAATTAATACAGTGTTAAGATCATTTTCCATGCAAGATGCCCCATCCAATACTTGTGAGAGCCAATATATGTTGTGGTTACAGTGCTGGACTAGAAACTGGGAATCTGTGAGTTCTAGTCCTCCCTTAGGCATGACATCTGGCTAGGTGACATGGATCACTCATTTTCTCTCAGTCCAACCAATCTCACAAAGTTGATGTGGGGAAAAGAGGAGGCAGGAGTATTACGTATGCTACTTTGAATTTTACAAAATAAAGGTGAGATATAAATCTAATAATAATAACTTCACACCTGTCTTTAAGTTGTTTTTCAGCTGAATTATTTAACCTATAAAAATAATTTGGAGTATTGCTTTAATCTAAAATATTAGCTATTTCTCTAGTATTGTATAATCTGCAGATCCAATAATTGGTCCATCTACTTCTTTAATCAAATCACTGATGAACATGTTCAAGACTAGTGGGCCCATGATGGAACTTTGTGGTCCATCATTGATAACTTATTTGAGTTTGACAAATACTCTTTGAGCATAATTAGTATTTCAGACTAATTATGCATCTACCTTATGGCATCTAGCCCATACTTAATTAGCTTGCCCAGTATTATCCCATAATACTGTTAAAATTTTGCTGACATCAAGAAATAAACAGCATTCCCATAATATGATAAAACATATTCAAACAAAACAAGCTATCAGATTAGTTTCACAAGATTTGCTCTACAAAATCCATAGGAATAACTTCATTTTTCCATGTGAACAAATTTATCACCATCTATCACCTAACTGTGATTTTTTTTTCTAGTATTAATGCCACAGCATCCAATCTGCTATTTTAGTTTTCACCCTTGTCTTGCTAAAGTTAGGGACATTTGTCCTCTACCAATCATCCATAGGATAGGATTTCTCAAATCTTAGAATCCATCTAGCTATGGATATGCAAACATTCAGGATTGACAGATTTTCTCTGACTAGGTTAACATAGAACTTGACCTGGAATCACAATTTTGAAATTTCCTGTGGAATACGCATATCAGAAATTTGGGCCAAGTAACAGTTGAGTAATTCTATTGATTCTTTCTTATTATCATTTGCTACCTTTACAAAGTAGCTGCTAAGTTTCTTTTCTTTTGAAAATATCGAAATAAACTGTTTTAGTATCTTTTATTAACTTCAGCTTATTATTTAGTTTTCTTAAGAACATATATTCATATGTTTCTGAAACATGCATTCACTCAAAATGATAAAATTAGACATCTATATTAAAAGAAATCTGCAGCAATCTGAATTTTTCAAATATAAATCCCAAAGATGCCCAGTGTCTGCATCTTATTACAGAATTTATCCTATTATGCATTCAGTTCTTATTATTTCCACTAGTCTATCCTGATTTCCTTATTTCACACAATAGTCCTCCCAAAGAACTTTTCTGCTCCAACTGCTCCATCTGTTCAAAGACCTTTTGTGTTTTTAATTGTTACAATATCCATTTGCAGCTCATTCTTATGATTTCACCCAAAAACACATCTTCAAATTTGTGCATTTGAAACCTAGCTTAACTGCACTCCATCCAACCCTTCATTCCTAACTACAAAGCATTTATCTGATTTACTATATTTGTATGCCTAATTCATGATTAAGTCATTACAACAAAAAAGCCTGTGCCTCTGCAGAATATCCTTAGAACATTATCTTAACATTTCAGGGTAACAGTAATTAATCCTTCAGATATACTAGATTCTACAATCTTATTCTCAGAGATCTGTGACTAGACCAAGATTACATAGTTTTAGTAAAATACTTTTTCAGCACAGTCATTCTTCCAATATGCAATTATTTTGTGTACAATTATGTAAAAAACTATCTAATTACCTAAATGCTAGCATTATTTGAATATTCTGGATTCAGAAACATTAGCTTTAAAGTTTTGGCAGAAAGTTTGCTTAAAAGTTTTGGCAGAAAACCCAATGAAATAATTCTGCTTCAAAAAATAATGTTTCTAGAATGGAGAGAGGGGGAAAAAGATTTTTTTTTTAAAGGAATGAAACTGGTTCCTTTTTTCATGGAAGAGATTCCTTGTACAGTCTTATGACTTCCAGTTGTGATGAGTTGGACATGTTGATGGCTATATTTTGGGTGAATTACGGGAGTGATAATAAAAATATGTCTGAAGGACACTGGTTGGGGAAGGTAGTTTGCAATTAGTTTTGTATCTCAAGAATCAATATATATTTTGTATATTTACTGAAACAAATAGACGTATACTGTATTCATGAAGACCACTAATACTATATACAGTACTTACTAGAAGATGTATTTGTTCTTTCAGTAGAGGCAGAAATCTTGTCTATGAGTTCTGCAATACACAGAAAGCAATATGGTAATAGAGGTGGGAAAGTCCTATCCATTCGTAGTGGAGTTTAAAGTATGTTTCCAAAGAAGGGAAAATTTTTCGAGAAAGTGAATGAAAAAGCAGCTTTGAATAGTAGGTAACTACAAAGGAAATACATGTACACCTAATCAAAACAAGAATAATCATTAAAGCAAAAATAAATTTTAAAAAAGTTCCTCTATTGTTGGCCGAAAACTAGCAGAATTATGGAAAATGTTTTAAACTGTTTATAAAGCATAGGATAGGATATCCTTGAAGGGTTTAAACAGACCACTTTATTACTGTACTGTTAGAGAGTGAATATAGTGTCTGATTGGATTATTTGACTTGAAGATCTTGGATTATATAAGAAAATTCAGAGATTTAGATGACTTGAATTCATGACAAGCACTGATTTTGGAAAATATCCTATTACTAGGAGCCAAGTAATAAAGAATGAGAAGAGCTTAATGGTAGGTATAACTTCAATAACTGTTAAATAATTAGAAATTACAGGTATCCAAGTTGTGATTCAAAAATGATTCAACAAAATCACCTTCTCAAACTGAATTTCACATCTGAATTGGATCTTGGCTGATATGCATACACTCCTATTATAAAGATTTGAATTTATGTAAAAAAAAATCGGAATGGATGAAACTGACAACTTGACAAAGTCCAAGTCTGATCACCAGCTAAAATAAGAGAAATAAAGCCTGAATTTTCACTTCGATATATGAGACTGAACCACAGGAATGACAGAGGATGTCCTTTATGAGATGCAGAAACTAACCACATGCTAAAAGCTGGTAACATTTCAAGACATGCATTCAGAAGACCACATGCTCTGCTTTAGTTCTGGAATGCTACCATTCTAGAACCAGCCAGTATTAGACAAAAGAATCTCAGAAAAGCTAAAAGGATGCAGCATTCATTATTCTGCTGTTCTACAAGTGTGACAGATGAACAAAACAAGCAGCAGCATGCAGTATGCACATATAAGATAGCTGTTAGGGAGTGGAACCTGTCTTTGAGATATTGTAAAGAATATGTTTTAAAAAGGACAAATATAGTGAGCCCCATTGCAAATAATGTAGGTCCTCTCTCAAAAAGAAGTATAAGAGGATATGTGACGGATCAAAATGTTTCTTTAAAAAGGAAGCTTAAAAATGTAAATATAATCCAAGATGTGGAACAGAAGCAGCATAAACTAAATAAGGAATAGATTATTAAATCTAGTAGCACCTCCTTTTAAAATGATATTATCAAGTTATTAGAAGATGCATGCAATACTCATGCCAAGAAAGAAAATATGTTGTCAACAAAGACAAAGAAAGGATGAACACCTAACAGGTTGCAACTTGTAATTGGCTGCTACAACAGATAATTTAAAGGCATCTTTAGAAATGAGAAAGATACTAAATTCCAACTGTATATTCATTAAATCAACTTATAAATATAAATCCAGGATACTATTGCAGTTTTTCCTATGACATATCTATCCAAAGTATAAAAATGCAGAGACAGGCTGAGGAAAAACCTGAATCTGTAGAACTAACTTTAGGGAGGCAAGCTATTCAACTTGACTTACGTGAGGATGAATTTACTCCTTTTGTCAAAACTGGTATCATGTTCGTGGGTTCTGCAAAAAACAAAAGCAGGAATCAGAAGCAGCTACACATGTCAGTGAACTGCCATGTGTATAAGATGGTGGCCTGATGAAATTACAGGAAAAACAAGATATAATTAAGTTAAAAGTTTTAATGTAATTGAAATTTATTACTAGGTTTCTCAGTTATAACAATATTACTATTATTCTCAATTATTGCTATTTTTTAATTTAGAAAAAGCAACATTTTGAAAGATATTACAAGAAGAGAATAAGTAGTTATCTTGGATGACTTAGATTAAGATCTATGTTTCTATGGGTTTCCCATTCGATATGTAGAGCAAAAATTATTTTATTATATACTATAGGGGGCATGGTAGCCTAGCAGTTAAGACACTGGACTTAACGGCTGGAAGATAGGCAGCCCAAGTTTGAGATCTAGGCACCACATAATTGGGTGAGCTCTCATTATTCTCCCCAGCTCTTGCCAATTTAGCAGTTTGAAAGCATGCAAAGGGCAAGTAGATAAATAGGTACTGCCTAAATTGGTGGAAAGGTAACAGCATTCCATGCACCTTGGCATATAATCATATTTATGACAACACTGGCTCTACAGCTATGAAACAGAGATGAGCACTGGCCCCTAGAGTGGCCAAAACTGAATAGAGGAAAGTTTACTTTTAATTATATACTATGAATTGTATAATTGGAAAAAAAATAATTTTGGTAAAGATAGCAGGTTTAAATAACCTGTTCAAATGGTACCAGAAAAACTTTCAGAGACATTTTTTTTCTCTCTGAGTCATGTGGAACACACATAATGCTTCAGTTATGAGATTTGCATGTGTAGATACTTGAGTATCTTAATATAACTGATATACAGGATCTGTAGGGGTATTATATTTCATTTCAATATGAAACAAGTAAAGAATATAGAAGTCAAACAAAATAAGAATGAGAGAATAGCCATGTTTGATTAGTTGTAGAAACTGATAATGGGAAAGTTCTGCTGGTTTCATACTTAACTAAGCTACATAATATTGTTAGATTGGCCTTTTCTGCTGCTGATTGGGTGAAGCAGTCAAGGAATTTCTAACCATGCTTTATTATTCCTCCTCAGAATTAGATGGCCCTATATAAATTCTGGATTTCTCCAGTCCAAAAACCAAGATATTCTGTCCAAGATGATATCTTTATTGTTCATACCTATTGGCAGAATCTGAAGCACTCTGCCAAACTGAAGCACTCTGCTATCTGCATCTTCCATATGCTCTGAGAAACTATTAGGGAGGGGCTTCCTTCATCCTCTTTCTCTCACACAACTTATCTGAACTGAGTTGACTCTTATTCCTCTGAAATGCACCCCCTCCCTCCTGGGAATCCAGCCTACTACATTCCATTGAAGGAAAAAATTCTGTTGAGTGATGGCTAATAAATTCACAATCTTAACAAGATGCGCTTTCTAAGACTGGTATGCTGAAGCATGTAGTAGCTTGTGAGTATTCCATGGTACACTTTCTTCAGTGGAACCTTTAATAGCCTTAATGGCCTGGAATGCTTTTAACCAGTTTGGAGTAGTCCATCAGCAATTCTGAGACAGTAACTCATTCCCATGCACATGATGATAATGTGTTCTTCATGAGGAATATCCTTTAAATATGACATGAGATTGTCATGTATAGATTCTAGTATAGAATATGGCTCTGCCAATTTAAATATAAACACAATTTAGAAACCATATTTCAACCATTTTAAAGGAGTAATACCCTTTAATTTGTTACCAGAAAAAAAAAGTACACATCTAGAGTATTGTATCAACATCACGAAAGTATTCAAAGCTATGCCCTTCTTTGAGAGAGATCGGCAGTTTAAAAATTTGAAAAATAAGTACATAAAAATAAGATTTTCATACTGTAGTTGCTTATAGCAGGGAAAAAAACAAGCTTTTGGCATCATCCAGGAAAATGGGAATGAGATAAACAGAAAATGGGAGAAGTTACTTGAAATGCACTGCTTGCCAAAAGGCAGATGGCAGTAAGATTTCTGGAAGGAACCATTGTTGCCATCTAAACAGCTGCCAAACTTTAGAAAAAACAGAGTCACACTGTTGTATTTAATCTCTTGTTAAGAATAATGACATACTTCTAAGAAAACCAATGTTTTATTATTCCACTGAAAATCTATCTTTCTGAAAATAAGAAATATTCCTCCATATTTCTTTTTCTCCAGATAAAATGGTGAGTAGAAAGAATGCACATATATTTTTTTTGTTCAGAAGAAGATGAAAATGAAAACATAAACCTTCTGAAAAAATTAATCATTGCCTGAAAGTTAAGCACAATCCATAAAGAACATAAATGTACTCAGTCAAGAGGGATTAAAAAAAAAAGAGTTCCAAATGTAAACTCGGAAGTTTGGCTCCTGGAATCATAACTCCCGTCTGTTCAAGTCCTCAAATAGTGGATGGTCTCCATTCTGGGGTTCCTGTTAATAGCTTTTATGATTTCTAATGCATTTATTAATTTCAAATGACAATTAACAGTTTTCTTTTTTTAAAAAAGCCAAACAGGCTGTCAAACTATTTAAAAACAACAATATGTGAAGAAAACAACTTGAAAAATCACTATATAAAGTACACAAATGAGATAACAAATCAGATATCTGTTATATAATGGATTTTTAGGGTTGTTGTTAGGCATTGAAATCAATCTTATATGCGACATCATGTGTGATAGAAATTGTGGTATTATTATACTTCCGTCAGCCTATTTTTCCCCAAGCGGTTTAGGAGGAATTAACAATCCACTTCCCAAGTATATGCCCATTGACACAAATTAAAGATCACATCTATGAAGTCAGAATTTGAAGAAGGAAAGAAGCAATTCTTTCTTTCTGGGGAAAGGTCATATTTCTCTCTGATACAATACAAAATGCTCTCTATGTGGCTATACGAGTATGAAAGTGAGTACACTAATCTAGAGGAAAAGTGGAAGCAACAGGAAATATAGTATTTCAGGATTTTTTTTAAAAAAACAGAACCTTAATCTTCCTAAAGTCTAAATAAAACATTCTATTTTATGTTTGGCATTATCTACCTGAAAATGTTATTCTTCATTTATAGAGTTATCAGTACCTTCCGTTAGGCCCCAAGACACCTAAAATTCAACAAAGCTCTCACAACAAGGTGCAGGCGAAATGAGTTAGCAAAAAAAACAACAATTAGCATACTGTAAACGTAACCAATCCCTACTCTTTGCTATTGATATCATTCTCCTGGAATGATCTACATCCACACATTCTCCTGGAATGATCTACATCCACACCTCAATTACACTCTCCCAAGGAGACCTTCATTTTCAAACAGTCTAAAGTAACATGAAAAAGTGCTCTACTAATATGAAGACAGCCTTAAAATACATACACATGGCCCTTGATTTGCTTTACTAATTGATTTTAAATTATTATTTTAACTGAGCAGCAAAACTAGATCTTAGTCAAAAATATAATAATTGAAGAGAGAAGAAAACATGACTAAATCGTGGAAATTGTTTAGAAGCTTCTAGAATATAACAAACAAAACAATGCAGCATCAGGATTGCTACCGCAGGAGAACTACAAGGCAATCACCTCTGATGGTGAACAAGGTTTAGAAGCCTAGCCACTTATAGAGGGAAGGGAAATTTATTATAATCATACATTTTTATCAAGGTAAGACTCGACACCTATTATCTGTTGGTCAAAATGTTTTGCAAGGGGGCAAAGAAACAGAGAGCAGCACAGAACGCAGAGTTGTTATCGAGAAAGCAAATGCAATTGCTTTCTTAATTTTTATTATCATTTTTCTGGAATGAAGATACTGCTATTGAATTGCAGGTCAGTGAATGAGAAAAAAAAAGCCTCATTCAAAATCTAGTCCTGCATAAGTATAGCATCTTCTTCAGTATTTTCTGTTCCCGAACTGCCAATACAATATTGGTTTAATGATAAAATGATAGTTAGAAGGGACTGAAGAAGCCATCAAGGGCAACACCTTGCACACTGCAGGATTTGCTACACTATCCCTGAGAGATAACTAGCCGGCCTCTGTTTGAAAATCCCTAGTGAAAGGGAAGAAACCACTCCATGCAGTAAGTTGTTCCGCTGACAGCTGTCACTGTCAAGAAGTTCGTTCTAATGTCTGATCTGTACCTGTATGCTTGAAGTTTTATCCCATTAGTTCTTGTCTTACCCTTTGGAAGAAGTGAGATTAAGTCTGAATCCTCTACAATGTGACTGCTCTCAAACTTCTCTTCTGCGTGTGGCACATATACTACCTAGGTCTTAAATCTTCCTTGTAGGGTTCCAGTCCTTTCACTAACTTGGTAGCCCTTCTCTGTATCTGTCTAGTTTATCAATGTCTTTTTCAAACTAAGCTGTGCAGAACTTAAAACAGTACTCCATGTGGAGCAGGGTATAAACTTCCCATGATCTATACTCCTCTCAAGATGTCCTTTGCACTGCATTATACTGCTGGGAATCTGATCTTGCAATCCACTAGTACAGCCAATTTCTTCCCACATGTTCTGCTCTAGAGCCAGATTTTCCCTATTTTGTACCTGCTTCTTTTATATTTCTTGTCTGAATGCATGAATCTACATTTCTTTCTGTTAAATTTCATTCTATGTATTTTCACCCATTGAAAATACCAGTTAGTCCATTGGTCTAACCTAAGTCTTTTTGATGTTTCCCTCTCTCCTCCCATGTATCAGCTATCCCTCTTAGCTTTGTCTGCAAATTTGGTAAGCATTCCCACAACAGCCTTGCCCACATCATTTATAACAATGTTGAACAGGACAAAGCCTTGTGATATCCCACTCAAAATGTCTCTCCAGGCAGATTTAATATCATCAATAACTGCTATTTGAGTTATCAGTTATCTGATAACTTATTATCTGATTATTTAACTTAATCTCAGTTAAATAGCAGTTATCATCAATAACTGCTATTTAATATCATCAATAACTGCTATATCAATGCTAATTGATTCAGTCCTTGAATCAATTGTGGGATCCACCTAATGGTTGAATTGTCAGAGCTATATTTAACCTTTATGTTAATAAGGATGATATGAGGACTTTGTTAAAGTCAATTATTACAGTATTTCATGCAAGTTAATTCTGTCCTGCTGAGAATATGCAAGCTTTTTTTGGTGCCTAAAATATATCCTTCCAGAACCCTGTAATTGGAACCCTTTCAAATTGGGAAATTTCCACTATATGTTTGGATTCATTCATTCAATCATTTTCTCTCTCTTTCCCTCTCTCTCACATATACAGAAGTTATAATTTTCTATTTCCTGCTTGGGATGGAGGATTTTTGTTGTTTTTGGTTCTGGCATTTCTTGGAAGGATGATATCAGAAGGCATTGCTGGACATTCTTGGTCTATAGCTTGTCTAAAGTCTTCATTTTATCCATACATGTATGAAATAGTTGGGAGAATTTTCACCATTACTCTGTTGGAAACAATAACTCTTTTCTTACTGTATGAATCTGAGAAAGCTATGAGTTCTAAATCCATGTCTAATGTCAGTTATAGTGAAGGCAAAAAACCCAACATGAGTTATTTAGTGTTTTGATGGTGTTCAGTTCTCTTAGCTTACAAAATGCCAAAACATAGCATCAATCCAGAAAACGTACAACATAACATATCATAAACCTCTGCATCTTCCAATCTTTCCTAAAGAGCCAAAACCTTATCATGGTTTGGCAGCCCAATAAAGTGGATGAGAGCTAGATATCTGGGATGAGCTGTTCTCTGAAAGGAGTGGGGTAGGGATTAACAACAAAGCATACACAATTGCTTTTAAACCTATTCTAGCTGCCCATGTACAAAAGAGTCCAAGATAAATATTTGATTCAAGATAGCTATTTGGATAGTTTTGAGAAAGCATTTGAGATTAACAATTATATTTAAGATAAATAACGGTGATTATAACAGGATAATATCATTCAATTTTCTTCATATACATACTGATCTTTAAAATGCTGTGACTATAATTATCATTCCAATTATTTCTCTGCTTGTTTCTTTGGAATTATTTTAAAACCATTGTATAACATTTTGAACATGTCCAATAAGATGTTGAAAGATACATCTAATAGAAGCTAGTGGTGGAAAGCAGAACAGTTTTACAACTAAATTTCAAAAAATTTGCTATGGCAAAAAATAAAAAAGCAGGTGTGCCATTACACCAAGGGTAGACAATAGGGTATCCTTCTACTGTGGGTTGACACTTTCAATGGTCCCCATCAAGGTTCTTCCTCCATTCAATATTTTCTAAAGATTCTTTTAATTATGAAAGAAATTAAATGGAAACCTAGCATGCTACAAAACAAATCACTAGCTTCCACTGTCATGTCATGTTCATTTGGAGCAAAGCCATTATATGCTGCAAATGCTCCACTAAGATTGTAGAGAGCATCACTAATCAATCATCTTATAAATGGATGCCTGTTACTAGCAATGCCTACCATGGCAACCATTTTGTAAGAAAGGAAGTCTCCCATGGAAGCCATTTCAGAATTTCAATACAATATCAAAAAACTCTAAATGCACCCTTGGCTAAAAAAAGTTTGCCTACTCTTATTTTATATAATTGAGACTTACAAAACATTAACTCTATACAGCTTTCTTTCAATATATTATTTATCAGATGTGCAATTAGCTTTATTAGTGAAGGTTTCCCAGGAAACTTACAATAAACCTGAGTCATGAAAGGAAAGGATGACAAAGGTCTCGGGTCTCAAGAACTGTTCTCATCAGGCATCCAGTCCTCATACACAGAACCACCTTTCTTTCTTCCTTCCAAGGTAAAGAAATTCAAGATGCTCGTTTATTTTTTTTCCATACCAATGTAACACATTTGCTCTGCTCAAACCAAAGAACAAGTTATACAACATTGGAAAATCAATTATCTTTTATTAAAGCCCCTTCGGTTGCCAAGCCGGTATGCTATTTGATATTTATGCCATCAAAAACTTCATCTTGCTGAATTGCATTTCTCAGCGCTTATGTCTTTTTATGAAGATATAACGTCCTCAGTGCTCACTCAATACTTAAAAAATGCCATTTAAACCACCCTTTAATTTCATTATAGGAATAGGTTCGCAAACTCTGCTGGAATTTTACATCTTACATTTAGGTCTTGCAGTAAGAATTCTCATACTTTCTGTGATCTTTTCTCCATTCTTCCAGCTGGAAGAGAGTACATTCGGGTGCCCAAACATGTCTCCATTTATCTGAGTCATTACTTCACCCTTCTCGTCTGGCCGAGTCCCGAGTCTCTGGGATATCATTCAAAACTGCTAAAGCTATTTCAAGTGTGAAACTGTGCAGATTTATGAGCAACCAGTTCATTTATGTATGGGAACTAGGTCAGTTACAGAGAAATAGAAATACCTGTTTAATCCATTATTTCAATACTCATAAATTAGTATTTCAATATAACAATATTATAACAGTAAAACTTAATGGTAATGTTTTTTCATGTAATTTACTGTGTTTTTTTTAATATAAAGTATCTGACAATTTTTCAGATGTCTTGATACACTTATCAAGTTTGCTGATTATTATTCTAAAACGTATCTCCTAATAATAAGAACTGTACTTTTTTTAAGAAAACAATTCCTTTCTAACCAGAATGAAAGGGGAGCTGCTCCTGCATAATTCATTCCCATAAAGTTCTCTATAATTGTGTAGATGGATGATGACATGCAAATCTTCATCAGCTTCATTAATGTATAGAAGTTTGAAAACAGCTGGGAAAAAATTGCCAGTATCAAATCTCAGTAAACAGAATCAATGCCAGCCAATAAAATTAGACTCAATAAATACAAGATGTGGTACTATAAATGATTATTTCAATTTATTTACTGAGCGCATACTCTGTAAAGGAAAATAGAGAGGACTATAGCAAAATTCCATTGTAAACAGGAGACAATCAAAATCTAATCCCTCCCCATTAAGGAGAGGATTTAATATGTTTCTACAATTTTATATTGTAGCTTTAATTCAACTGCACAAAAACCTTTCAGTGTCCCTTGATGTTATTGTGCTGATAAGGGCAAAACTGGTCTCTAAATCTTTTTTGCTTAGCATTGTCACTCTCTTTGGCTTATGTGAGAACTTTCTCTGGTTTGTGTCTTGTATCCTGCCTTTTGAGAAATGTGTATATTCTTGCCACCTCTTCCATTTCCATATAGATTGGGAAAGTCTCCTGGATAGGAGACAAAATGTTCCAAATACATCTACTGTACTTATAAAAACCCAGTTGCAATTTTTGAAAAAAAAATAATTTTTTTTCTTTTGCAATGTTGCTACAAATCATGACCTGGATTAATGAGAATATACATAGACATAGAGAGGGATGCCCATTGATGCAAATCTGCCATACAGTGCCAAGGAGTTTGGAATAGTTTTTTTTTCCACTCAGGGTAATATAGAACATACCATGGACTCAATTTATCTATGTTCTGAAATTTCCAGAATGGATTTTTTTAAATGTGTTACATGTGGAAATTACTCTTTAAAAATGGCCTTCAAAGTTTCATATAATTTAAAAGTGACCAGTCACAACTGGGAATAGATGACCTGGACAATTACACCAATGCTTTGCTATCTTCACTGGTTTCAAGAATATTTCTTATTTTATTCAAAGTGCTATTTTTGACATGTAAAACCTTAAATGACCTTTTTCTGGATATATCACCCAAGTATAGTAAGGCTTTCCTAGGAAGATGCTAAGACAATAGTGGCATTTTGGTTGTGGGATGCTCCTCCCATCACTATTTTATGGTCATTTTGGCCTCAAATCACTTTGTGAAGATTCTCATAGGCTTCTAAAATCTCTTATTTTTTAAATATTGAAAATAATGTTTTAACATAAAGCTTATAAAAGATTCTAATACCAGCTTTACAATATATAACTAAATTCATAATTCTATAAATATATAATCTGCACATATCACCTTTTGCTTTTTACATAATTTTTGAAAATCTAGAAGACTTTAATTGAGAATTTATAGTAGCACAACACAAAAATTTTACATTTTGGGTTTTTTTAATCTAATGTTGAATGGACAAAACATCTGAATTTGTCTACTTTAGGAAACAATATGGCAAATTATATCATCATCTGGTGGCTCATAACCAGATGTATCTGCTATAAAGATTATACATGCTGATGGAGTAAACAGCAATTTGCATATCTGCTATGAAAAATACAGCACAACATATAGGTTAAATTTACAAAGAACTATTTTTTGCTTTTCTGTTTTCTGCACCTTAAAATCACAAATCTAAATTACATGGCTCAAAAGGAATTAATGCATTTAACAACTCCGTATGCATTTCATGTAAGTCTATTGCAGTGATATGTCTATTGAGGATAATAAACTGGATCAGTTCCCATGTGCACAAAAGGTGAATATCTTCTCTTTTTTTGCTGACTAGAAAACAATGAATATATCTAATATAACATTTTAAGAAGTCAGGTCTATTAGACTAAGTGCACATTTGAGCAGGAAAAAGATAAAGAGTTTTATTTATTTGAGGAATAAATATGATCACATACTATAAAAGATGCTTTTTTCATAGCTCAACTATGAAACAATAATTATGTCAAGTGGAGTGTATTAAAACGTCTTGAAAGAACTTCCCAATATAAATATTATTACCCATTATATACCCAATAATATAAATATTATTACCCATTTACTTACATTTGACCTTTCTATTATCCATTAAATGATAAACCAAAATATTTTCACTTTAGTTTGAGTATCTATGCCCTTAAGTAGATATATTACAGGAACTTTATACCAATTCTTGTAACCATTCATTTTATTTGCAACAACAATGCTAGTTAAAAATGAACCATGCCTTACCACTGGCATCTGTAATGGTTACCCGAGCTTTAGAACTGTCATCCCCAAATCTGTTGCTTGCTTTACATGTATATTCCCCAGCATCAGCCAATGAAGCTTTAATAATGCGGAGTTCTGAAAATGTCCTAAGGAAAGAAGTTGAATAAGTATTACATCATTTTATGCACCACTGAAAGAAGCAAACATAGACAAAAAAAAATACTTTTTAGGTTATTTGTGTAACAGGGTGAGCTCCCGTTACTAGCTGCAGCTCCTGCCAACCTAGCAGCTCGAAAGCATATAAAAATGCAAGTACTGCCTCATTTGGTGGGAAAGGCAACAGCGGTCTGCGCGCCCTGGCATCCAGTCATGCCAGTCACATGACCATAGAAGCATCTTTGACAAACATCGGCTCCCTCAAATTGTGAATCGGAGATGAGCACTGCCCCCTAGAGTCAGCCACGACTGGAAGGGGAAATCTTTACCTTTACCTTTACTAGAGGAGGAGAAAATAGCCATAGGACAAATAACATAATATGTAGTACCTATTTTCCTATAGTACAGATAGTCCTTGCTTAATGACCAGTCATTTGAAGTTACGACAGACTGCCCCTCCAAAGTTACTTATCATAACCTATCCTCAAAGTTATGATGCCACATATACCCTTCCGGTCACAATTCAGTGCTTGGAACATTTCAGCTCGCATTTACAACAGGTTACAGCATCCGATGGTCACATGACTGTGATTGGCCATTTTTTGCCAGTGTCCAGCCAAAGATACCCATTTGGGAGAATGTATCAGCTTAATGACCACATAATTCACAGTGATGTGCTTTATATGATGGTCATAAAAACAGCCGTGGAATTGAGTCAGTGTGGTGACTCATTTAATTACTGCAATGTCTTATGACC
>JANHZU010006810.1:335762-346316 GCA_032468055.1 Acrochordus granulatus | reverse complement strand
GAGCTAGGAAACTCATACTGCTTTTTAAAAATACTTCAAAACATTTTGAAGGATGTTTAGATTCTTGTATAATCTACTCTGAGTTTAGGGGGAAGAGAATACTGTGTACAAAAACTTAAATGATCAAGAATTATAGGGAATATAAATTCTCATCCTATAGGTCCTGCTGCAGTAGCAAATTATAACTTAGACTATAATTCCAATGTCATATAGTGATCATTGTCTAATAAAACTAGGTTTGTCAGAACATTTAGCCTCTGTGAAGAACTCTTAAAATTATCTACTCTCAGAAAATAATTGGACCTGGAAGGATTCCCAATATTCTGATTTGTATCTAAAGATCAAATTTGAGGAGCTTAACATCATAAAATTCTCAGATTACTAGAACAATGTTATAACAGGATAAAACTGTTTGAACAGAAATTGAAATCTATTTACTGCTGATACTATTCGATCTGTGATACTCTCTGATAGTAATGCGGACAGATTACTCTTCTCTGGCTCTCCTAGATCAACACAGTCATCCAAACCATGTGAGTGTGTGCCTGTCACTCGGTTTTGATGCCCGGAGAAGCCCCTGCAGTTTTCTCGGCAAGGTTTTTCAAAAGTGGTTTGCCATTGCCTTCTTTCTAGGTCTGAGAGGGAGCGACTGGCCAGAGTCACTCAGCTGGCTTTGTACCTAAGGTGGGACTAGGATTCATGGTCTCTGGATTCTAGTCCAGCGTCTTAACCACTAGAGAACAAACTGGCTCTTGGTTCATAACATTAATAAAATTTCCTGGCCAAAAGAATTGACCAATATCAATCAAATAAGGTATGATGGACGTAGGAAACAAAATTAGGAAGAATTATAGAGTAAAATAACGTTAGTGAATTGCTTTATTTGTGGAAGAGACTATTTATAAAGGGCGATTAACTAAATGATTGCGAGCGATACATCATTCATGCACACACATACAAAGACGCATAAAATCAATAGCTTAAGAAACCTGAAACCACCGGAATAAAAAAGCTATTCGTACAATTTAGTTAAACATGCAAGTTAACCGCCATTAAAATATGTCACTAAAGAACCAGTTCAAATTAAACCTTTCAAAACACTTGTCATTAAATGATGGATTGTTGAAACTTCAGACAGGTTAAATGTAAACAGTGTTTTGAGTTAAATAATTATCTTTCCAGGGTTGCAATTACCAGTGCTCGGTTCCTATGGAAACGAAGTAACATATAGATATCGTCAGATGAAGACATCGAGGGGCAGACAGCGGATTTTCAAATCACCGCAAGCCAAGTGTCAGCTGTGAGACAATTCACTGTTCAATTTTTAAGAAGGCAGGAGGTAAAAAGGAAAGATTAGCATGTTAAAGCAAAATTTTCAGAGCATTATGACTGTAACTCTTCCTCCCATGTAGCACAGATACAGCTCAGGGCTGAATTCTCCCTCACTTTCTCTTTTAGTCAATGTTTATCAAACACAGACCCAATTCATGGACTGAACTGAGCACGGATTCAGAAGCTGCTTTTAGTTTAAAACCTGCCTATTTTTCTGCGTTTAAAAATCCTGCTGACCTGGGCTGAGATGCTCTTAGCTGATGTCACTGTTGACCTGTTCTCTGCTTCTGTTCAGCCGAACAAAAGACATCGCAGGTCTCACAATTTCTCGCCAACAAGGAGCTGTGCTGAGAATGCTCCAACAAATGCTTCCAATGGCGATTGCCATGTCAAGGATAAAACCAAATGGATCAATCCAGTATAATTTTTAGTTCCCGTGCACCGCATTAATGTTTCATGGCTTAATGTGTTTCATGGCTGATTAATGTGTTTCATGGATGATTCTGATAGTTTCCTATAACTACGAAGAAAAGTTTCTGGCATTCATGAATCTTTTAGCCACATCCCAAACAAAATCTTCACTTTTTTTTTGAGAAATCCATGCCCTTCCCAACATGAGAAAGAAATCTGGAGACACTGTGATCATCATTCTCATTCATCTGTTTCCCAAGAGTTGGAAAGAATGTCATTTGAAAAATGAGTTCTACTCAAACTCAAAAACAAACCCAAGGGACATTTCTGTAAAGGAAAAAAGCAATTATTCCGTTTTTAAAAAAATATATGATTTGTCAAATCGGCATCAACTTGTTCTATTTCAAATATAGATGGGATCGATCAGGGATATTATGTTTCTATTTAATATTCAAAAGTATTTGTACTGTATGCCACTCTGATCAGTTTTGATTATTTACAGATTTCTGCAAATCATCCTGGGTGCCCAATAGCCAAGGACTGAAGATTCAAATGAAGTGCTTCTTATTACCTTCCAGGTATAATTAAAAAGTGCTGCCTAAAAAGGGCTTTTCTGGATTGGCATCTAAAAAGGGCTTTTCTGGGTTGATATCTCTCCTTTGGAGTGCCCCCAACTACTCGAAACCTTCTGAGAGAAACAGATGTCCCCCATTTCCAAGAAGTCAACGGGACAAAGCCAGATATGAATTTATTCTGTAATGGGGCTGCCTGTCTAGAATTGGCTCCAATGTTATTTACTTTCTGGAAATAGCTGAAAACTGGGCATTTTCAAAGGAGGTTTGGGGGTTGATGCCAAATACAGATTGGGGTCTATATGCATTGTCTTTTTATTATTTATGATTATGCTAATTATTTTGATTGGTGAGTCTGTTTATTATTGTGGCAGGGTATAAATTTGATCAACTGATTAATTAATTAATCTCACTATAATTATTTCATCTTTTCAAAACAGGCCCCAGTTAGCTGTAAAGTGCTAGGTTGCTGGGAAATTGGGGTCACTTTGGTTTCTTTCTTTCTTTGGGGGGGCACAAGGGAGATCTGTTGCTCCAAGTACATCTTTCTTTATTCCTTCCCCCACAATAATAGGTAGCCTTTAATATGCTAACGTCTTTGTTCTCCCTTTTCTCCCAGTCCAGCTGCTATAAAGCATGCATCCATAATTACAGCTACTGTACTGGGAAAAGAGTTCTGATGCAAAAGATCTAGCATGCTATATTTTTACCATTACTGTTAGACTTTTAAATGCATCAGAGGAATGTTGGCTTGATGAGTTCAAAAGTTCTTGAAAATAAAGGATTTGCTATTGCTCCAGAATGAAAAGTCCAGTAAGCTGACTAAGTAAATTTTTTCACTAGGGGGTGGTGCTCATCTCCAATTCACAGCCAAGGCAGCCAGCATTTGTCTAAAGACACTTCCAAGGTCATGTGGACAGCATGACTATATGTCAAGACACATGGAATGCTGTTGCCTTTTCCACTGAAGATGGTACCTATTTATCTGATTGCATTTTTACATGCTTTTGAACTGCTAGGCTAGCAAGAGCTGGGAAAATTAATGGGAACTCACCGCTATGGGTTTCGAACTACCGATCTTCCAGCCAACAAGCCCAGTATCTTAACTGCTCAGCCACTGCACCCTCAAAATTTTATAATAGCTGCTCATAAAAACCTAATATTAAAATAGATTTAAATAAACACAATAATTGCATGGATAGATAGACACAAATATTGAGAGAAAGCCTCTCTTAAAAGCTTCAATAACATTTGCACATTTCTCTCTTGGATTTCAGAAGATTGAGGAAAATAGGCATTTATTGGCTGCAGAGGTGCAGAGATACACATACGCCCAGATTACTTTAGTTAAACCCCTGCTGTCCATAGGCAAAACAAAATGCAGGAAGGTAATGGAGCCAAGCTGCAACTTGCTGATGGTAAGAATGTTTTGTGCACGAACATATAATTCTCAACCTAATTCCTGAACTGAGTCTTTCTAGATAATACTAGCTTACACTGGTCTGGCTGAAGCCTTGAATCTGATTGTGTGATCAGCATTACTTTTCTACAGCTATTACTTCTGTTTCTAGAGAAGGTTGAAAATTAAAGACATTCAGATGTAAAATGCTCAGAAATTAAACTTCCAATATTTTCCATAGCCACATGAAGACAAGTGTGAATAAAGAGGAATAGAGCCATATCCTAATAACACTATGTCCTCTAACACAATTCCTGCCTAAAGAACTGGCAGAAGAGCAATTTTACATAATATGAGCTGATGAGGGAAACATGAAATCATGATATGATACTTAACTCGTGACTCTAATCACAAAGCCTGACCCTAACAAAGTATCAGATTGTTATTGCCCAAATATGTTTATAATTGACAGCACTAATTACAGAATTAAAGATGTGGAAGTGACCTACTGAATCCAAACTTCTACTTGTACAGAAATCTAAATTAAAACATTGAAACTGATAGCCATCCAGCTGTTCCTTGAAGGTATCCTGTGAAGGGGAGAATACCTCTTCTGGAGTGTTAATTATGTCCATTGTCAAACTGTTTTCTCCACATTTTTTCCATGTCTGTCAATGAAATGGAATTTGCCTTCTTTATCCTCAATCTATTTTTCTATCCCTTGTCCTCAAGACAGAGTATAAGTGTTCTTCTGTGTAATACACATTCAGTTACTTTAAGTGGTATTATGTTGTTATTCAATCTTCTCAAACATTTCCAGTTGTTTTCATCTCTTTGCATATTTTCATATTTTAGTCCTTGATTATTATTACTGCCCTTTTCTGAATCTGTTTCAGAAAACAGAAAATGTGGTTCACCTGAAAGCTTCTTTCTTTGTTGCCCAGAACTGAATATAGTACTTGAGAGGGGATTCGATAAAGACTAAATAAAGAATAATGATTGCTTCCTATGATTTGGAAATTATAGTTCTGTTGACACAGCTTAAAACTGCATTTGCTTTTATGAAATCACATGACTTCATTGACTTATTCCATTTGTAATCTACTGCTATGCCAAGACAATTCAACCATTTTTCTTAATAATAAAATCATTCTGTATTTTATTTCTGCTTCAATTTCAGTGATACAGATAGCAAATAGAACATAGAACATACAGCACCTCTTTCTCTGATTGCCTCAATTAGTGCTAACAAATACACATTTAGGTCATCTATAATCATATTTTTGAAAAGGCTAGTATTTCTTTCTTCAGTCTTCTGGTCCCAGAGAAGTAGACACTGTGATTCTTGGTTGACAAAAATGGGGGCGTTGTAGTTCCTACACAGTTGGATGATACTAAGTTTGAGAAAGCATATTTTCCAACATTGTACATAATAGAAAGGAACAGAGAAGTAAACTGCATCTATAAACTGGAGAAGTTTATAGTGGATTTTGGTATTCTGTTCAGGTAAGTTGCAATACAGAAATTTAACATTAGTTTATTTAAGTTGTAATATGTGAAAGTATTTTAATGGTCACCTTGAGTGAGGGTTAGAAGAAATAAAGAATATGAAAGAAATGAGCACAATATTTGATTAAGAAAATGTATGCAATCCATTCTGATTATCCTTTTCTTTTTCTACATATACAGTTTATGGCTACTTTGAGCTATGAATACTTTGATTTAAGTCCAATGGAAGTCTATATCATTAATATAATCACATATTTCAATTTTCTTCTAACATTTACAGTATATTGAAATGACCTTCTAACTATATTGACTTACTAATGAAAATAGCAAGCAGGAAAGGAATAATCAAACATTCAGAAACAGATTGCAAAAAGTTATTTTTTTTAAAAAAAGAATATGAGTAGATCTTTTCCTTTCATAATCCCTGAAAAACTGGCATCTAGAACGACTAAGATTCTTCCTCTGACAAGTCATGTTAGAAGAAATACCAACTAAACAACAGTAAAACCTCCATATTTATGTTAAATAATTTAGTACTGAAACCTGCTTAAAAATAATGAGTTCATCATACTTTCAGAATGCAGACATTTCTTAATCTTGCAAATTATTAGTGAATAAATAATGATGTTGCTGCAGCCATTGTTCTTATATACAGTAGAATAGAGCCTGTGTAATTCTGTCAACTGTATATATTCTGCTAGATGTGTATAGTCAACAGATATTTGCTAAGAGCACCAAAGAAATGTAAGTAAGAGGCTGGATTTTCCCCATGATTTTCCTTATTGAACTTTGTTAATTTTCAACAAGTCATAGACACAGTTTTAGATGCTACACATATACACTGCTGAATTATGACTGAGCTGTTTAGCAAAATTGCACTGATCAGAATACAAGATACTTGCAAAATATTTTAGTATCCTGATTTCCTGAAAAGAGAAATAAAGATAGGAGATGCAAAGGACCATTCATAAAATAGGCACAATTTGTACTAGATAATGTTCTGAAATAGAAAGGGGTGGCATTACACATTAGTGATTATATGCTTTCATCCTCCCCTACCAAAGTAAATCAGTTATCAGTGGACTGTATTTTTAAAAAATAAACTTTATTTTATAAAATCAATTCTAGCAAGATAGATTGAACCTTTATTATAATAAATCATAAGGTAAAATAATTAATACTTAACAACTGTACTCCAAACATTCATGTATATTAAAAATGCACATCCACAAAAATGTAATTAAATATAGATTAAACATGGGAAACTGCTTGAAGAAATTTACAAAATTCCTACATTAGGAAAAATGCATCAAAATGCAACATAGGCTTAAATTTACAGTGTTCTGTTTAAGAAAAGATAAACCAATATATGGTTAAAAAATTAGGAATTGACAGATAAGGAAAATGACAGATTCCTCCACTGGTAGGCATAACTATTATTATTATAGATTAATTATCCCTGGCTTTTAACTTTCCCTTCTGCTAAAGTTAATTCCCAGGAGACTTTGAATGGAAAGACAAAGACTATCTTTTGTTGCCTTAAATGACATATTTGGTGTTTGAAGAGGTGTCTGACAGTTTCAGCACTCCTCTGAGTTCAATTATATCAAAACATGCAAGAGGATTAATGCCTGTTCACTTCACAAAGAAAGTGAATTTCTTCCTTCTCAGCTGGGAAAGGAAGGATATGCTAACTATAACATACTCCAGGTACTTATCATCTCTCACTTCCCAGAACTGCCAATCTTGATTTATCCTTAGGCATATAGAATAAGAAATAGAAATTGACTTAAAATACATAAGATTCATGTGCAATGCAGTGGTTAGTTATCAAGGCTGAATATAGTTTCTTTAATCCTTTGTAGTCCTGACAACACGATTTGTACAATCTCGTTTCATTTAATTCAGTGCCATTCATGTAAAAATATGATTTAGTTGAAAAAAGACTACATGTAGGGGTGTAGAGCATAGCAACTCATCTCAATTTTAGAAGCTACTATTCTATATCTTCACCCTTTGCAAGGGAATTAATATGAGAATCTTCATAGATTAAAAACAATGAAATTAATTTAATACAGACTTGTACTTTGTTTTAAAAACTAAGAATTGATGAACTAAAAATAATTCAAGTTTCCAGACACAGACAGAAATTTCTAATACATATAGAAAACTTGGGTAGGAGAATTAAATGTTATTTGCTGAAATATGGTGATGTAACAGCTTCTAATCACTGCTGGAGACAGATTGTCAGATAGCCAAGACTGCTTGGGACTAGGGCTTCTTAGGATCAGCAGAGGATCACCAAAGGAATTTTTTGTTGTTGTTCAGTCGCGTAGTAGTGTCCGACTCTTCACGACCCCATGGACTGCATTATGCCAGGCCTCCCTGTCCTGCACTGCCTCACGGAGTCCCCCCAAGCCCATGCCCATCACACTGACAATGCTATTTATCCATCTCCTCCTCTGCCATCCCCTTTTCCTCTTCCCTTCAATCCTTCCCAGCATCACAGTCTTTTCTAATGAGTCCACCCTGCGCATTATGTGGCCAAAGTACTTGAGCTTCAGCTTCAATCTCTTTTTCTGATGCCCGGAAAAGCTGAAGAGAAGCACTTCCAAATGCTTCTCTGACACCTGGAAAAGCTGAGATAAAAAAGGCCCTCTTAAAGAGACAGCAGCGAATCCTCCAGCCAGCAGCAGTGGTGGACGTAGAATGGATCGTCCAACTTTTCATTGTTTCCTATGGGAAACTGCGTTTCTCTTTGCGAGCATTTTGCGTTAAGAGCGTTCTTCCGGAACGAATTAATCTCATCTTGTGAGGCACCACTGTATTTGATAGAAATGCTAACAAAATAAGGGTAGTACCAAGCAATGAATTTGGGGCATTTTTATGTTATATGCATGACAAGAAAATAGGTTTGTAAGTATAAACTTTGAGAAATAAAATTTTAAATGTAATGAATATTTCCATGGAAACTGAGAAACGGAAGAAAAGGAGGAGTCATCAGTGATGGTTTATATCAAATCCTTGATCTCTAACAGCTTTGATGAAGCATATGAATTCAGATGATAACCAACACAAAACCCAACAAAATTGTAGCTGGAGGTAAAGAGAGATGGAGGACTCTCTTTGGGCTATTCTCATTACAACCTAAGAATAACAATTTTATAGTCCATGTTTTCATGCTAGCTCTGTGATGGTAGAAGACACCCTCCCCTAATAAAACAAATAAAATGAAAGCCTACTGTGATTTACAACCATTTTGTACTGAATCTACAAGGCTGCCAATGGGAATATACAATTACTATATAACAAAGATCTTTAGCCTTATTCTTTGAATTTATTTCAGAACACCTGCAGTGAAATTTAAATTCACAATAACTACTCAGTTTATTCCAGAAGCATGCGATATAACTAAAATCATATCTTCTTTTCCTGATTTTTTTCACGTCATCTTTTACAAATTGTGATGTGAAATAGAATAGTAAAGAAAATGAAACATCAGTGCACCTGAGTGCATGCACACACCTACACACCTTAAAAAGCTTTATAATTCAATGTTATTCTACTTTCAAAGAACCAGCTAGGAGAACTCTCCAGGCAGTGAACAGTCTTTGCTTGTCACATGAAAAAGATCCATCACTGAATGTTTGCTTCCCACACTACAGATATACTACTAATAAACTTGGAAGAAAATGCCAGTTTGATAATATCCAAATACCTGGTTGGTTTATTTAATCATCACTGTGTAGTGGGTGATCTACTTTTCAAAAAGAAAATGTAGTGGGTGTATCTACTTTTCAAAAAGCTTTTCTAGGACTTTTCTGGAAAGAGGAGGAGAGTACTTCTGACATATCCTTTCTTGTAAGGTTCAGAATTTCAGAATGATTCAATTTACAGGTACTCCTTGCTTAGTGACTAAAACTGAGACTGGCAACACCACTGCTAAATGCTACGATAGCTAAGTGGAAAATCATGTGATCACAATGGACTTATGATCTCACTTTCCATTCAGTCATTAAGCAAGTCACCACAATCATTCAGCAAAACATCACTGTGACTATGACTTGCAATTTTACTTCCACATTCTGTTGCAAGCTGATTGGGAAACACACAAATGGCAATCGTGTGACTGTGGGGATGCTGCAACAGTCATAAATGCAAGAACTGGATGCACAGCTGTTTCTTTCAAACATGAAAAAAAAATCATTGGACTGAATGGGTTCCAAAGAGGGATAATATATATTTGGAGTGCTGTTGACAATATAAAACAGAAAAGAAACTTCCTGAGGTTTTCCAAGATACAGAGAAAGATTTTGATACTTTGCAATAGATCTTCAAATTTACAGTTCTAGAAAAGAAGAATAATAGCACAAACTTTCTTACATGAATACAGAGTATTTATAAATTAGTGGAACTTTTATTACAAAAAGGTACAATAATGAAGGGGACAAGATAAGTCTCCTATGATCTTCATTTCTACTGTTTAAAGAAACACTGGCAAAAATAACAAGAAAATAAAATTTCAGAAACTAAACTATCTAATAAAGAACAACAACGACAAAACTACCATATGTGATGATATGATTTAAAATGCTCAAAAGTATGGGAAACATAGCATTATCCACCATCAATTTTTTTTATTAAGACATATTTTTATGGTTGCAAAATAAACTTTCACAATACTAGAAAAAAGATAGGACTGATAATATCAGATTAGGAACTGATAATATCAGATTAGGAACTGATACATAGCAATGGCAAAATTAAAAGAAAATTATAATATATTATATAATTAGCAAGATAAATGGAAACATTTAAAGTATGGTTTTGAATACCATAGGCATGAAAACTGGTTGGAGTACAAAGAACAACAATATATTTACTCATATTGTTGTTAGGGGCTTTTTTTCTTACCTTTTTTCTTTTTTAATATTTAAAAACAATAATATATGGCAATTTTGTTATTAATCTAAAATTGATATTTCTTTTTGAGATAAAAATAACTGAAAATACAATGCCTGGAAACTTTCCTCTCATTTTGTCAAATTTCACATCCTCACCAATTATCTTTAAACATAATTTCTTCTTCGAAAATTTGTTGTTGTTGTTCAGTCATACAGTCGTGTCTGACTCTTCGCGACCCATGGATTGCATGATGCCAGACCTCCCTGTTTTGCAATGCCTCCCTGAGTCTTCCCAAGCTCACACCCATCACACTGACTATACTGTCTATCCATCTCATCATCTGCCGTCGCCTTCTCCTCTTCCCTTCAATCCTTCCCAGCATCACAGTCTTCTCTAATGAGTCCTCCCTGCGCATTATGTGGCCAA
>JANHZU010006810.1:315801-326290 GCA_032468055.1 Acrochordus granulatus | reverse complement strand
TCCATATTTAATGAGGAACTATTGAGAAAGAACAAAATGATAAAATGAAGACAGGAAAGATCTTGGGGAAGATGAAGAAAAAATAACAAAATATGATTAGCTATAGTAATTCCTTTTTAAATGCTTCAATTTGGGAAAGTTTTACTTTTCAATACAAAAAAAGATGCAGATATGTTTGGTTATTCTATAATGTTAAACCATTATAGAAGTGCAATGAGAATTTGACTGTGTATTTTGAGATTTACAGTCCAAAGCCTTACTAAACTGGTTGAGAGCATATATTATTACTTTCCAACAGATTTTCATTGCTTCCCAACTGCTGTTTACTCCAAGAAACAAGGGAATGGGTTTTTTTTAAGAAATAAATAATCTAGAAGCTGATGTTCATTAGAAAACCTGAAACCAATCTGAACACGTTCTTATCAAAATAAAAACATTTTGACTCTATAGACTCTAAATAGCTAATTTAAATAGGATATTAATTGATAATTAAAAGGTGAGAAAGGTGAGAAAGGAGGAATTCATACATTCTAAAGGTACCTCTGCCTGAAAAATTAATGACAAGGCCAGTATTTTTTTAAAATTTTCCCAGGCAAAATCAATACTTCTTTTAAAGTGCAGGTTAGTCTTATATTGTTAACAACTCATCTGTATTTTAAAAGAGAATTCTATGAATTTTATACAATCTATCCCTGTAAAGTCCAGGATGCTGATCACTGGGAGATCCTATTAACAATTCTGCAGAATTCACACCAAGGAATATGCTGGAACGGTTATGAAAAGGGAAATATGAATATCCATTTGCCTGATACCCAGCATTCTTGTCAAAGGTGAGCATATGCATTTAGGACGCAAAGGTGAAAACGCCTCTGCATTGGGCAGTGTTATTACTCTTATTGTCACTACTGCTGCCACTGCCATATTCATCATCTGTTTTTCAGGCAAAGAGTCCAAGGACAGACCGTTTAATTGACCCAACAGCCCCATAAAAGAGATTGAATTGTTTGACCATTTGGCTCTGATAGCCAAAGAATTCTCAAACAAAAATCATGATTTTTTTAAAAAAACTATCTCTAGAATTGAAGGTACAGCATTAACAGAAACAAACAAATTAGTTAGAAAAAGGTCAAATCACTTCCCAGTAAACCTTATAAGATTTTTCACTCTCATTAAGTCTCAGCTGAGAGCTTTATAACTTGGAAATTTAATTACTGTCAGGAAACATGCCAAAGAAGCAATCAAGAAAAAGCAGAGAGCAGGAGGCCATATCTAATTCTGATTCCAGTGCTCAACTCCGTAATATTTGTTTTTTTTTCATTGTGGCAAAAATAGACTGGTGTTTAGTTCTGCCACAAATGGAATACATTTAGGCTGAGCAACAGTAAAACACAAGGTGATTGGCATAATTATTTATTTAAAAATGGTCTTTTAACAAAATCAAAATAACAAAATGAATTTAAATTAATAATCATAAGATGAAGTGGTAACCATGATATTTATTTTGGTTCACATTACAGAGACTTTCTAATTCCAATATATATTTCTTTTTTAAAAAGTGCTAGAAATCTGGTAATATGTTGATAATGGAAAATAGTTTAGATATTCACCACAGGTAGAATAAGAGAAAGCTAAAACTGAGTAATATGCCCACAACAATATAATGTCCTATCAGGTTCACTGATTTTCATTCTTTGGGAAGAAACATGCACATAGAAAGGGGAAGACAAAAAACTGCCTTTCTATCACCAAATTTAGCATATTGCACATTATTATTACTGTCATATAAAAGATGCTATCACAAGATGATGATGGTAACTAATATTTTAAAATATACAATTATCGGGAGCAAGAAAGCTTTCCTTTAGTAGATTAAATGTGACAAAATCAGTAAGATTTTTAAGATTTGTAAGATATGAATGAAGACTTTTTTTAGAGGAATCTTACAGCTAATATGAAAATCATTAAAATGTAATTGAGTTCATGGTAACTTGCTTTACTTGGAAGCAAGAAGAGTTCAAATTTCCTTTGTTAATTCTAGGATTCTTATTTTTAAAAATAAATAATGTTATTAAATATTATATAATATATAATGTTAAGAATAAATACATAGGATTATTTAGCATTAAGTCTTTTGAGGCTATTTTTTCTCATTTGCATGTAGCTCTCAAAGGGGACACATACAGAAATCATGTTCATCTAGGAAAGCAATTAAAAATACCTGATGGCAAAGTGAATATTATTATATCATTTTACCATAATTCCTTAGACTGGTCTCTAAATTCTTAATTTAAGTGACCAATAAAAATAAAAAAGAAGAAAAATATTTAGATTTTTATCATCTTCAGCAACATTGGAAAAAACTATTAAGTTTTCAGAAAGCTCATTCAGAAAGTTGAAATAAGGCCAACAATAGTAAATTATCAATTCAACAGGAATATTGAAACACTAAATAGGCACAAACTATAGCAAATGTATCCTGATTCAGGAGTGATGCTAAGTTTGGGACATCCTTCGTCATATCTTTAGTGGATCATAAACAATGAAAGACTTGACAAAATCTTCAGGCAGAGGAACAGACTTAAGTTCTGCCAAAGCTTCCTTCTGTACATATAATCCTCCTATAGGACTTCATTACCTTTGTGAGATAAAAATGGCTGTTGCCAAAAACATCACTTGCTTGCTGATGTTCTCCTGCTGGGAACCATTAACATTAGGGTCAAAGAAAGGAGTAGCAGACCCTCTGGAGGGCTGGTACCACTGGCAAATATGCCAACCACAGATGCTGCCTTTGCCTGATCGATGAATATGCGCCATCACATTGATGTTGACTGTTTCACATATGACATGAATACCCAAGAATATGAAGCAGAGTTTGAAAGTCTGTTCTTCACATAGACACATTCATCGGGAAATTGGAAGACTGCAGGCTTGATTAGAGTCATACCAACTATTTTGTAGAATGGAATTCCTGATACAGTGTAGGCTAAAATAAAGAGGCACCAGCATCTGAAGGAGAACTAGTAGGGGTAGGCATGCTTCAGATATAAACAGAGAGACAAACCATTCCAGCTTATTTCTGAATGCTTCTGGTCATGTTGCTGGGAAAAAAAAAATGCATCTCCCCCATTAGGAGTACCTATCTAGTTTTGCGATTGATGATAGATAATAGACGGAGAAACAAGATACTGGACTTATAAATCTCTCTTCTAAAAATAGCTGTGATTGAATTAGACACCACCTACAGGGGTTGAAGGTTTATATATAAATTTATCTTTGTGGAACAAAGCTATTTATCTTTCGGGAACAAAGCCCTCTGAGTCACATCTTTGATAGACTTTTTTCTTCCCAGTATCTTCCCTCCCAATCTTTCTTTCCAGGTACAGACTTTTGCATGTGTCAACTCACCTGTATAATATTATCTTTTTTAAACTTTCCCTGCTAACTCTTTATCCACTTCTACTCTTAATCCGTACAGGTAGTCCTTACCTAGTGACCATTCAAACTTACAATGATGTAAAAAAAACATCTTTACAACCATTCCTCACATGGGTGATAGTCCCAGTGTCGCACAATCATCTGATCACCATTCAAATGCTTGTCCACCAGCATGCATTTATGACCATCATAGTGTCCTGAGGTCATGTGATCACCATTTGAATTCTTCCCAACCGCTTGAGACAGGGAGAGTTAATGGAGAATAGGAAATAAAAATCCTAAGTCGCATTTACGTAATGTTTCACTTCACAACCATGGCACTTAGCAACAAAACTGCTGGTCCCAATTGTGGTCGCTAAGTGAGGACTACCTTTATTTCTCTTCTTTTCTCCACTCCTGCTGCTTTTTTCCCCCCCTCTGCTGTTTGGATTCTGAATCATAGCCAGCAATAGCCCTTGCTTTGTTTCCAGGAAAGCTGGAGGATTTTTCTTTTTGCTTTCCTTGCAGCTAGAAAATGTGGTCATTTCTTGAGGGAGGAGCAGAAGGAAAAGCTCATCTATTCCCACAAGGGAGATTTCATTTAAATATATTAAAGTAGGATTCATGGATTTTTACTTATAATTGGAATCTCTATCAGTAAATATTGCATTTACATATTACTCTCCGCCAGGTAGTAATACATGATTAACAAATAATCTCCTGGCACTTAAATAATTTAAATATCCCAATATGAAGACAACTTTATTTATTACAAACCTACTTTTAAATGTTTTCCTGTATAAATTTTAAACCTGAATGAAATGAAGAAACTATAGTTTTAAATATTGGGTCTTTTAAATGAGTGGGCACAATTCCATAAATTTTTCCGGTGACACGATTATAACGGTATGAAAAACATTAGTTTGACCAAAAATATTTTTTGCAAAGACCAACATTTTTTCTAAAACACTTGGAAAAATTGTAGCATGGCATACAATTATATAACAAATCTCAAATTATCATCTACAGGAAAGATATCCATCCATCCATCCATCCATCCACCCACCCACCCACCTATAGTATTATCAGGCCTTAAATATTTCAAAATTATGCTTTGGGGAGATGAATGAAGACAGATCACATATTTCTTGAACATGTATCAATAATATCTGTGCATAAGGAAAATGATGAAGCAGCAGAAGGCCTTACATATTATATATATAGTCAATCCAAGTATATGAATAAAAAGCATGGGCATGGTTCTAATCTCAAACCTATTGCAGTACAAGAATACTTATTTTCTCTGATCTCAGAAGTATGTACTGCTGAATTGTTAATTTTAATATCACAGTCTTCCCCAATCTGGGCACCTTCCAGATACATTTTCTTCAAATCTCCTAACCAGCAGGGGCACTGCTGAAAATTGTAGGAGCTGATAATCACACATCTGGAAGGAAAAGCTATAATATAATGAACACTATTTCCAAAGATTTCCAAGACAAATAATAATAATGCACAATATAGTATGATTGAATACTGACATAATAAAATGTTTTAGGTTGATTAATTATCCTAATAACTGTGAGGTGAAAGCATAATTTAAGGTATGGCAATGAGACATTGATTGGTACAAATTAGTACAGGTAAATACTAATGCCTTTAGTACAAATCCAATCATCTAAGATATTGCTTAGAAGACAATATGTCATTACCAACTTACTGCACACTAATTTTATCCATGGGACATTAAGCAAATCAAGTAAAACAATGATAACAATCTAAAATGTTATCATTCAGTAACTCAATACTACTGGTATCCACATTAGTTCTCTTCAGTGTAGTGTGCAGCAGAACTATTTGTAGAGTTCTGTGCATTCTTAAGATCATGCTAGCAATTTCCTTACAGAAAAATTAAGAACTACTTGGTAAGGGCAAAAAATGAATAGATCATTATAAATCCTTTTATATTAAATTTACCGGTCTACAGAGTGCAGTGATAAGTTTTCGAACCTCAATCCCTCCTGGATATGACTTCAGAAATGAATGCAGCTATTGTAATGTGCTTTTTGCTTTATGGAATGTGATTCAGGCTAATTCCACAAAAAATGTGGTGAGGTGAAGGTGAGGTCGCTGATGACAGGAAATAAGGACATGAACCAAATGAGTCAGAGAAATAAAACATTATTAGACCAGGTCCTGTATGAACATAAAGAAATACCAAGAGTGAAAACAATGTTAATTATTTAACTAGAGAGAACTGAAACAGGAAGATGAAAGAAATAAAGAAAAGTGAACCATATTACAAATTCTCAGTAAACAATTTAGTATCATTATAATAAGTATGGGATTATCCAAAGATGATTATGAATTTTTCAAAAGTTATTAAAATCCAATAAGGAAAATTAGACAATGAAAACAAAAACTATTTTGTTTTAATAATGTTGTTATTTGGACATCAATCATGGTAATAATTACTTAATATATTTCAGAATAACACCTGTGTGCTATTAGACTGTTATCAAAATACAGATGTAATTATACTCTCACATATAAAATTCTGTTTAAAGTCAAAAACTTTAAATGTATCTTTATGATTACTTTTTCTGATTTAAAAAAGAGACAGCATATTATATAATTAAGTAAACAATTTGATTAAGCCTGATCAGAACCTTCTATACCAGTGTTTTTCAAATTTGGCAACTTTAAAATGTGTGAACTTTAATTTCCAGAATTCCCCAGCCAGCCTGCCCCTAAATCTAGCACATATAAATATTCTTCCAAATTTTGTAATTATACCTTCCAGAATTCTATGTCAGCACAGCCAGCCTTGATAGGGATTCTGGAACTCACAAACTCCTCATATCTGCAGGAAATCAAGCTTGAGAAAATACCTAAAAATCAGCCATATGCTGCTGACTGTAAAAGCAATTTATTTTTTCCTCAGTTGCGTAAAGAAAACAAACTCAGTCATGTCTTCTTGTTGAATTGCAAATGCCTTTGCATGCATGAAGGATTAAATCCAACTGCCTTTACGTTCAGCTCAGCTACTTTTTTCTTTTTTCTTCCTTACATTAAACTTCACATGTGAAATGCTGAGAACAAAATCTGTCAGAGCACTGAGGAATAATAATGTGCTACCACAAAACAACATAGGCTGCAACTCAATAAACCACACAGGGTTACATGTGTAATGTATCAGTATTATAATTCGATATTATTTCAAGACAACAAATTATAAAACTAGTTCTATATAGCCAATCAAAAAAAGTATATTAAATTCAAGGAACTAGGATCCAATACAAAACTACGTAACTTGCTTAATCTTCGTAAAACACAGCAAAAAGTAGGCAACATTCCTCCTGCAGTGAGCTGCATGTTATGTGAAAAACACTCCCCTTTTTAAAATGTTGAAACAGGTTTTATGAAAGCCTTTAATCCCATATAACCTGAAAGAGTCATAAAATGTGATTTTGTTATGTTTAGAAAATCTCAGAAGCCCATTCTGTACTACACTGAAAGAACTTAAAATACAACTCAACGAAGATGAAGTGGGTAAGCTAAGTACCAGCAGAGACACAAAAGAATTCAGTAAGCTTTAAGTAACTAGGCTCCCCAGATAGCACTAATTTACAGACAGAAGCAAATCAGTATAATCACTCCATGAAGAACACTTACCACAGTAATCAAATACTCTCAGGACAGCAATGAATGAGAAAACTTCCACTTACCTGGAAAAGAGAAACAATATATTAGCTTTTGGGGAAAAAAAAAGAAGACAAATGTTGATCAAGGAAGACTAAAGTGGGGGGGAAACTTGATTTTAAAGTTATGAACTGTTTTCATATAGCATGGCATATATGTGTAAGTTAAATTAACTTTTTATATAAATTAGCATGATACAGAGACTATTGGAAAAAAAGGAAAGGCATTCATAATAGTGTCTAAACATAGCACTTTAGTAGCTGTCCTAATAAGCTAATTATTAGCAAAGTAATAATATAGTATGTATGTAACTATAAATAACTTCTGCTATAAATCCCTTCATCAAACTCCACTGTATCTACATAGGTTGGAAATAAGAGCACCCAGGAAAAGGCTATGTAATAAAACTGGATTTACCGAGATCAAAATATAACAATAGGTGTGTCTAAACTGAAGAGCAGAGTGAAGCTCAGTCACCTTTTGTAACAGGATAAATTTGGTCAACTAAAATTTCAAACCAGTAATAATTGGTCAAGAGACCAGCATCACCTCTACTAAAGCATCTCTCTTTTGCCTCTGATTCAGTATACTTCAAGGTACTTATATTCCCTGGAAACCATATGCGAACAGAATTGAGATTCACAAAGTATAGATACTCAGGAGCTTAAAACAGCTTCTTCAAAATGGCTTTATTTAATTTTTCAAAATTTAAACTGCCCATCTCCTTCAAAGAGTTTATGATTTTAAAGGTCATAAACAAAGCTTTGAATCGGAACTAGAAACAGACTGACATTCAATGCAGCTTGTGCAGCAGAAATGTTACATGCGCCATTCTTTGGGTGCCCAAAGTTGCCTGTATGGCCACATTCTGTACCAGCTAAAGTTTCTGGATACTTTTCAAGGGTAACTGCATTTATAGCCTGGTGCTAAGCCTACAAACATTCAGGTTCAAATCTTCCATTCCTGTTGGAAACCTATTATTTTTGAGCCAGCCAAGCTACTTATTGTAGGTAAGAGTAGGCTAAAAATTTCTGCCTCCTCCCAACAGATGATTCTTCTAGATGGAGTGGCACTTCCCCAGACTGAGCTGGTATGCAATTGGACTCAAGGCTCCTGCTTGAGGCAGTTGTGGTTGGAGGTGGGTCTTTGCACAGATTTGTCTGATGTGGCAATTGTGCCCTTTCTTGGATTGGGAGGTCACTCATGCCTTGGTCACTCATGCCACCTCCCATTTGGATTACTGCAATGTGCTCTATATGCTGCATTGTGGCTAACTGGTCTACAGTGTGCAGCATGCATAGTAATGGGGGCCCATACGTTTGCCTGTCTAACACCTTAGAGGCACGAGCTGCACTTCAGTTTCTTTCTGGAAGTGTCGGTTCTAGTTTCTTTCTAGGTGCAATTCAAAGTGCTGGGCATCACATTTAAAGATGGCATAGGGACAGGCTAGCTGCGGGACCATCTTTCTCTAAGGACACTTACCCATCCTTCCAGGTCAGAAAGGGTGGGCACACTCCTAGTCCCTTCCCTTAAATACCACCATCTGAGGAGAGCTGGATAGCTTGCCTTTTCCATGGCAGCTTCTGCCCTATGGATCACTCTACCCACTTAAGTTTGGCAGACTTCCACCTTCTGTAAGAGCATTGGGAGAAGATGAGATTAATTAGATGGAACTGATCGGAGCCAGCTTTTTGTTGTTTTTAATGTTTTAATCGGTTGGGTTTTATATGTCTTTTAATTTTTGATTGGGAGCCACTCAGAGTTGCTTGAAAGATTGGGAGTTAACATAAATACATACAAACATACTTGACAGGATTGTTGGAGGAAAGACTCAAGGGAGTTCCCCATTAAACCAACTTTGAGCTGCTGGGGAAAAAGATGGGTTATAAATATAATCTACAAAACACAATATAAAAGGTCTCTGTTTGTATAAGTGAGTAAGTGAGTAAGGAAGAATTCCATATAATCTTTGAATTCCAAAATGTATACAGTATTATATGAAGTAAATCTTTAATGCCATAAAAAATAAAAATATATTTCAACCAATCCAATTTAAGGTCACCACATTTCTAGAAGTTTAATCTCTCAATGCCTTACAATAACCCTGTCAAGGAAGACGCCTCACATGTCACTTAGGAGTTTCATGAGCATAAATAACAAAAGGAAAAAACCAAAACACAGACTGTAAATCAAGACCGACCCATATGATATTCTGGGAGTTTGTTCCCTCCTTCCTTTCACTGTTTCAGCCCTAACGAAGTCAGGAAAATATTTTTAAAGTTGCTAATATCTGGGATTAGTTAAACAAGTATCATGGCCAGTTTCCCTGATACCAAAATGGCTTTGCTGCATGACTATGACTATGGTTAAAAACAAATGTCCCTGTGTCCATGTGCACACATGTGCACACACAAAATGTCCTCATTTTCTACATAATTTGATTATTATTAATTGATGTTTAGCTGAGACACTTTGAAGGATATGGTAAAACACTGAATATAGGCAATTAGATTTTCTAAATTGCCAATTGATTAACAGAGATTTTTCCTGCCACAGCTTGTGACCAGGGTTTATTAAGAGCTGTGGTTGGAAAGCATGTATCTTCTCATATGTAATGAAGAAATTAATACAGATGTTATGATTTAACTGCATGGATCTTAAATGAAGTGCAAGCCAAATTGTCCACCTTCCAATAATAATATTTTTGCCAAGATGTCTCAGAAATGATGATATAGCTTACATACAGATGAGAATTTAGGAAGCAAAGTCTTACATAGCTAACTATTATGCTTTAATACCATCCTTTTGCAGTGATTATGAAAATAATAGAGGAAGCAGTAGGTAAAAATATTAGTCAAACACTGAAACTGTAGCTCATCAGAAATAGAAGAGAGCTGCATCTATGTGGGATCAATTCTGTAACAGTTTTCAGCAGTCACAGATTAGGGACAGCCATAAAATGCTGGCTAACACATTTCATTGTTCCCATGGAAACATGTGTGGCAGGAATCCCTCTCTATAGGAGCACGTTAGGAAAGGTCAAATACTGCTTTATGCAGTCATACTGACTGTAGTCTAGTTTTATCAATCTTACGCATTTTAATGATAAAAGTATTTAAGGAATTTACAAAGGAGCTGAGGCTTGATATACCCAAAAGATCCATGATTCCACGGAAGCTGCTTTCTGAATGCTCATCATTGAGAAAGGTGGCCAACATGAGAAGCAATCAGTGCAAGAAAATATATATCCCTGCAAGAATAGGAACCCCCCAGTAAGGCACCACCTTGCTGTGGTTGGGGGCTTGTGTGCTCTGAAGAAGATGAGAGCTCTGCCAGAGGTTCAACCATCCTGGACAGGTCTCATCAGAGGAGC
>JANHZU010006810.1:288906-302522 GCA_032468055.1 Acrochordus granulatus | reverse complement strand
ATGAGATGGATAGATAGCATAGTCAGTGTGATGGGTGTGAGCTTGGGAAGACTCCGGGAGGCAGTGCAAGACAGGGGCCCCCGGCGTAATGCAGTCCATGGGGTCGCGAAGAGTCGGACACGACTGTGCGACTGAACCACAAAGAGAATGTATGCAAATACTAATAATATATAGATTGTAGTTCTACACACAATTTCCTCCAAGCAGGCATATCCAGAATTATATATGAAATGTGATAACACATGGATATTATCAGTAATTAACTTGTCAGTAATGGCTTCTTTCTCATAGAAGTATCTCATGTATCTGAGACGCAGATCATAACATACTATCATCATTCATCACAAGATGACTATAAAACAATCCTGAAAAAACAATTCAATTATTCTAGGACCCAGAATTATTTTGTCTCAGCAGAATTTATTTGTAGACAGTGTTTGTCAGGCACAAAAGACCAGGCTCAGGCAATGAGATTCAAGCTAACAGATTTATTTGGTCTTGGATATTTACAAGAATCTGCCCAACTAGTAGTTGAACACCTGTGGCTGGAAGATAAGGTCCACTGGCCTTCAGGAGAGGCTAGGCTATTACACTTATAGCTATGCAGGGACTCAAGGCTGATCCCACATTTGATATATCCCCCTGGCTCACTCCTTTTTCTTCCACAGTGTTTTCATCTTATTTAAAAGAATATATTTCTTTAAGATTGTTTGTCTTCTCTTTCAGCTATAACTTGTATACAGTCTGCGTATTGAACAGAAAGAAAATATTACATTGAAAGGAAAAATATATTATATTTACAGTGTGTGTGTTTATCTGCTATGGAAAATACGCATATTTTCCATTTTCTAGAGAAAATGTCATACTGTACAAACATAATGGGACATGCTTACATTCTCTAAGATTATGCAATATCTAAGTGCTCTGCATTGCAATTCTGATAGTTGGAGAATTATTACTGTGGAAAGTGAACTTACAGTACTCTAATCCACTTGGAAACTAATACATGTGTGTTTCTTCGGTGTTTTTCATATCACATTATGGATTTTAGCTGCCTTAAATCATACAATCAGAATAAATGAAATCATTAAAATAATAGATTTTACTTTATCTGAAAACTCTAGATTTGTTTTATTTTGTTGTATTTTATGTAACTGAAATGTTGGGTACTATTGCAGAAACATTTCTGAAATATTTATGAAATAAAGTATGAACAAAAGAAGAAGCTGTTCTTTTTTAAAATAGTGTAAAGTGATAATTTGTTAAAAGCTCAGGTTAGAATATGCAGTATCACGTACAAGAGACAGTGAATTCTAGTCCTACCTTAGGCAAGAAAGCCAGCTGGGTGACCTTGGTCCAGTCACACTCTCTCAGCCCAAACTACCTCATAGTATTGTTCTTGTGGGGAAAATAGGAAGAGGAAGGGGTATTAGATATTTTGCCACCTTGAGTTATTTACAAAAATAATAAAGGCAGGATCAATATCAAATAAATAAAAATATTGTTCAGAACCATATATACAAAGGATGTACAACATTATTACTCACTGGATTTAAGTGATTTCTATTGGGTTTATATTGGAAATATCCGGCTTGATATTTCAGTGCCTAGGAACTGAATCTCATATATCAATAGAATGCACACTGGAAATTTCAATGGTGTTCTCTGAGCTTGTACTTAGAAAAAAAACTCAAGGGATTTATAAACATATTTAATATTAATTTTTGTGGTTGTCACTGAGATGCTTCTGATTCTCTGTGACCTGACATTTCTCCAGGGTTGCTTGTTGTAGCTGTTGGTAACTGCTTGGGTTCTCATGCTTCTATCATTAGTAATAGCATCTAGCCACTATCAAGTTATTTGTAATTGCTTTTGATTCTTTCTATCACCAAGGTCAGTTTATTTAACTATTAAAGTTAAATAAAAACATTAATTCATTCAATTTATATGGCCATCTATCTCACATATGTAATTCTGTGTGCCTCACAACAATTAAAAACAACAGCAAAGAAGCAGTAAACAAAATACAAATAAAACAAAAAACTTAAGATCATATTAAAATATAAATAAAATAACATTAGTGTCATTAAAATCCAGACAAAAAGAAACATTCATATAAATAAGCAATTAAAACCTTGGCAGAAGAGATGTATATTTTACTACCCTTGTAAATAGTGGGAGAGTGAGAACTAAGTACATCTCTTTAGATAGCATTCTATAATCTGAGAATTATGCAGGACAATGCTCTGGTCCCACTTAACTTCCCATCAAACTTGGAGAGCAGAGAATTTTTTAGAAGGGTCTTTCCTGTTGATGTAATTTAGCAAGTTCATAGCCAAAAAAATTGTTCTGCAAATAGATCCTAAGCAGTTTAGAAATGTAGCCCATGGGAAGGATAGGAAAACAATTTAATTTTAATCCCAGTAGCCACCAATACCCTTCATAAATTTATCTAATTTAATTACAATCTATAGTTAATGCATATAATTAATAGAATATAGAAAATAACCAGGAATTTAAAATTACTTCGATTCATATTTTAACAAGGATACAAATTTTGTGAAACCAGATTGCTATTTTCTATATAGAAGGTTAAATTATTCATGACAGGTGAGTTGCTGTCATGGAAATCATACTTAAAAAAGAGAGGATTTTTTTTTCCTGATTTGGAATTGTTGGTTCAATTGTACAGAATTAAAAACTCTCAGCACTTTAATGTTGCATAGATTCATCTTACTGCCATATCAAAGGTGTAGATAGTAGCAATAGACAAGGGTATGGTTTATTACTGAAACTGTAAACAGAATGCTTTTTCAGTTTTCCATAAGGTATTGAATTTATAACAACTAAATCCTCTAATGATGCAGTAAAACTGTTTTCTAATTGCTGTGTGCCTAAGCAGTCTCTAAATAGTAATTCAATGCTTAATTTGTCTTTAGAACTCGATTATTAGGCTTTTTACAACAAACACTAAACAAGAGATGATAAAGCCATACTCATCTAAGCATCTCTAGTATTTACTCTTTGACATACTAACTGTGCTTTGCAGTTTATCTGTGGAGACTACTATAGAACACTGTACATACCTTCCTTCTGCTTCTCAAATTATAGAAAAGTAAAATACAGTTAAGATGGAGGATGGTTAATTTATTTACTTAATCCAAAAAAGTCATGCCTCATGCCTTCTTAAACTAGCAAACTGGTGGCAGATGTGTGTGTTCTTGGGAGAGATTAACAAAGAACATCTGGAGTATATGCCAAGAATATATATTCTGAACAGGGTCATCTAAAGAATGAAGGTCATCCCAGATGCCCAGCTAAAGCAAGCAAGCATCTGTTTTGGGTGGCAGCGATATAGGCAGATGCCAGAGGCAGATGATCACTTTAGTGAAAATGGCAAAGGTGCCAATTCATACTGCATGGGAGACAATAGTAAACTACTCCTGTATTTTTACCAAGAAAACCATATAGATAAAAAAGATAAATAAATGGATAATATAGTCTGGATGATGGGTGATGGATGATCCGTCAGGCACTCAATGTGATACTGAGGAAGTGCCAAGGATCTTTTGGAGTACTAATGGTGCTTATGATGTGGCTAGATTAAAGCCTTTGGGATGTCTAGTACAGACCAAGAAAATCCAAAGCTGCAACAATAGAATTATAGTACGAACATGGAAAGTAAGAAGCATGAACCCAAAAAAGCTCAACATACTGAAATATTAAGTGAAACAATCACAAATTGACATATTGGGCATCAGCAAATTGAGATGGACTCGCATGGGACACCGTGAGTCAGAAAATCGCACTATTTATTACTCAGGACATGAAAACAAAGAAGAAATTATGTTGCTTTTATAGTTAGGAAGAATACAGCAAGAACAGAACTTGGCTAGAATTCAATTAATGACTGAAAAGTATCAATTAGATTTCTTGGACAATGCTTTAATATGATTATCCAAGCATGTGCTCCAATCATCAATGCTGGAAAAGAGAAGGCTAATCAAATTTTATGATCAAATTCAGTTTGAAATCAACAGAACATGCTCACAAGATGTGCTACTTGCAACTGGAGAGTGGAATGTCAATGTTTCAAACATGAAAGAAAAATGTAGTTGGATTGCATGGCTTAAAAAAACAAAATGAAACAAGAAATCATCTTCTTCATAGTTGCACTGTCTTCAAACAACCAAAATGATGCCTCTCTGCATGGACATCACCAGATAGTGGAGGACCTCAATTAAAGCATCAAAGATATGGCCAGGTGCTGACTGTGGAACAAATCACAAACTGCTCATGTGCAAGCTCCAAGTTAAGCTAGAGAAGAAGAAAGCCAGTCAGTTTCCACAATATGATCTTGAACATACACCCATCATTTTCAAAGTGAATACCAGGAATCACCTGAAGTCCTGAAATTCAGTAATAGAAAACTAGAGGAATTATAGAATGAACTTATTGTTAAGGATGAATGTGAAGAGACTTCCCAAGATGACGAAACAGAAGAAAGCAGCCTGGATGTCAGAACAAACCATGGAAATTGCCAAGAGAAGAGAAGCCAAGAAAAACAAAAAAATTCAGAAAGGAGCTTAACAAAGAATTCCAGACAGCTGTTGGAAGAGACAAGAAGCAATATTACAATATCTGTACACAGAGAGAAAATGGAAACAGATTTGGAAAACAAGGGAAGTCTTTCAAAAGATCTCTGAACACTCATTGATAGGATGGGACAGAAAAAGAATCAAGCTCTAACCAAGATATGCCTGCAAATCTAGAGAATGACACAGTAGTTGATTGATTGGAAGAGGTCAATCTACATTCCAATATAAAAAAAAAGGAAAATTAACAGAGTGTGCAAACTATCATACAATATCCTTAATTTCACATGCTAGCAAAGTAATGCTTAGGATCATCAAGTGCAGATTAGAGCCCTATCAACAAAAAGAGGTGTTGGATGCTCAAGTTATCTTTTAAAAATGAAGGCAGATGAAACATTATAGCTGATGCATGCTGGATGAGAAAGCCAAACAATAGCAAAAAGAAGTCAATATGTGCTTTATTGATTATAGAAAAACTGTTGAATGTGTCAATCATATCAAGGTGTAGACAGTGCTCAGAAAATGGATGTGCTCCAAAACATCTTGTCTTCATGAGAAACTTATATACAAGTCAGGAATCCACAAGAGAAGCAGAACTTGGTGAAACAGACTGGCTCCAGGTCATCAAAGGAGATTGACAAGTTGTATATCCTTTCCCTCTGCTTATTCAATCTATCTGCTGAATATATATTAAAGGAAGCTGGATCAGAAGAAGATAAGGTTTTAAAAATGGAGGAAGAAATTTCAATAGTCTGCACTAGGCTGATAACACTATCTTGTCCTAGTATTAAATGTCAAAGAGCACAGTGAAATAATGAAAGACTGTTTAAAGAAGACTAAATTAGTGACAGCAGGTAGAACAACCAACCTTAGAACTGAAAATGAAGATATCAAAGCAGTGGATAGCTTCTGCCTTTTAGGATCAACCATCAACAGTAAAGGAACAAGAAGTCAAGAAATATGCTGTACTTGGTAGAGCAACTATGACTTGGAAAAGATATTACTACTGTGATGTGTTCATATCTACAATGATCAGAATCATGCAAAATATGGTATTATCTGTGACACTCTGTGGAAGTGAAAATTGGACTTTAAAAAGCAGGATAGGAAGATAGGATAGGAAGATCTGATGCCTTTGAACTTTGATATTGGAGAAGACTCTTGGGAATACTGTGGACAGCCAAGAAAACAAATCAATGGATCAATGAATAAATCAACTCAGAGTTCTCAATCCAGGCACAAATGACCAGGCTTAAATTATCCAAGGATATATTATGCAAAGACCCAATTCTCTGGAAAAGACTCTAATGCTGAGAAAGGTCGAAGGAAAGAGAAGAAGAAGATAAAGAACAGCAAGATAGCTAAACTCAGTTACAGTGGCAAAGAGTCCACATGAGTGAAAATGATGCACGAGTGAAAAAAATTAATCAAAATTGGCATACGGTTAAAAATCTTGGAAGGAAAAACAGAAAATTTCTGATTGGCTCAAATACAGAAGCCACATAATTGTCTGGTTTTGAATTAATGGTTAAAACTCAGCCAAATATTTCAGTTCAGGTTTTTTTCTATAACTGCAAGGAAGAGAGAGACAAAGAGACCAAAATGTGATCATCATTCAGTCATTTGTGGAAATGTGATCATCATTCAGTCATTTGTTTTCTGCTCTTCTGTTCAGAGGCCATTCAAAGCAGTAAAAAAAGATTAGAATATCTTTATAGAATATAAACAACTAATATCAACTATAAATGCAAACTGAAAATATTTGACTAAAGATCTTGAAACAGTACTCTGTTTTTCCTGAAAAACAAACCTAGGAAAGCTTTTTTTGTTGATCTTAATAGGTGTTCAGGTTCATATCAAGATAAGCAATCCATTTTGCTGGTGAGATCTCAAAACATTTAGGCTTTTAAAGGTCAAATTTAACACTTTGAATTGTGCCTAGAAAGTTAATACTACCATAGGTAACAATCAGACTACACTAAGTGTACAGCAATTAAAGCTTTTAAACATTCCTCAAGAGTATTCCGACCTAGAACACATTGTAATAATCAAACTGGAATGTAAATAATGCATAGGTAATTGTTACCAGATACAAATAATAATTGTTTTACTTGGATGACTGTCTAAGATTGTACAAAGAAAGGAAAAAATATGAATGCATTGAGAATTCTCAATTTATTAAATTTCACATTATTATAGCAAAAAGAGATTCTATTTCAGTATTTCTTTTCCTTTCCTTTTTAAAACTTAGCCATTATTAAGACTGTTAGAATTCCATCAAAAGTTTCATTAGCAGAGGCAAAATATAAACAAAGGTGATGAAAATATTTTTGCTGCAACCATTTCATCTTCCAATTCTTATGGACTAAATTGAACTAAAAAATATCTTCAAAATACCCATTCTGTAACTCCGTATAATTTTTTTTATTAATCCTGCCTATAGAAATTAGCAATGATAGAGATTATATTAATGCAGTAAAGGATTTCAGTCATGCTGGAAAACTCTGGTTGCATCATTCACTGCAGATTAAACTTGTTTGTCTTTATAAGGTATAGGTGTTACTTGTCTATCATCAGAAATATACAGTTTACTTGAATTAATACTTGCATTGTTATGAAGCTGTAATTTTTTAGGGAGATGTTCAAAACAATTTGCAATAAAGAAAATATATTCAAAGACTACTGAATTCAGATCTAGGCACACTTGCAAACTCATAGAAATCTGTAGAAGGTAATCATATTAATTAGAATCTCAGTTTCAAAAGATCTATTCTAATTATGCCAATGTCTGAACCTCATCTTTTGTTTTATTGAATATAATACCTGCAAGAAAATACTGCATTTAATTTTATACACACAGATACATATAAATACACACTAGTACTTGAAAAAGTAGGTCATAAAATATACTGATAGATATATATTGTAAAGAATTGTGTGATTGAGAAGACCTAGGGCAAAAAGCTTATGCTGACAAGTTTTCATTGAACAAATTAATTACTGTGTTGTTCAATTGTTAAGTGTTTACAGCCAGATTCTAAAGCTGTTTACTGATAAGCAAATCTTACAAGCTACAGTGCAATTTCCTACCAGGTGAGTATGCACTGGAGAGTAACCACAGATAACTACACAGATTGCCTGTTGTAAAATTGTAACAGCCTCCTGTTAAACTTGATTGTGTAATATGTTCAAGGTCAAATCAATCCCACCCTGTTTTCCAGCCTCTCATGGTTTCACTGTTCAGGTTATCACCCCATTCCTGTCCTCTATTTAAAATTCTTTATTTTCTTCCACTGATGGAAAGGAAGATTTTTTTTTAATGATAAAAATCTCTATATTCTCTATATTCATTTTATAGCAGCAGGATAACAACTGGTATAAATAAGAAACAGCCATATACGGCTTTGTATCTTGACTCGCTCTTCTTGCTGGAAATGCCCTTCTGTCATTGCTGGAAAATGTCTCTCTCTCTTTGCTTTTAGTAAACATGTTCCAGCAACAGATTCTTTTCCCATTCTCATCCTCATTTTTCATTCTATGGAGTCACAACATGGAAACCCTGACAAGAATACATTTATGAGATGCAGAGAAACAGGAAAATCCAAATATGTTCTATTGAAGGTCCGCTGGGGCAGCAGAGACAGTCATCAGAAAAATTGTTCTTAAGTAACTGTTTTATCCTCTCAGCAAGGGGAATTTAATGAAAGAGGAAGGCAGGCAGGCAGGCCAGCCAGATTCTTTAAAGAAATTTAGTAAATTCACTGGTCTGGTTTCATATAATAATAAGCCATAATATGGCTTGCTGGTTTCTGGCAGAGTATGATGTACAGATCAAACCATTGTGGTTTGTAAACTATGGTTTCTTTCTTTGCCTCACCCATACACTAAGCCAAATAAAAATAAACCACCTTATGGGTTATCATTATATGCAAGCCTTCCAATGAAATAGAATAAAGGGAGTAGGCAAAAGACAGGATATACAGGATTTGCAATATATTAAACAACCCCACCCATCCATCTATCCATCCAACAATTAAAAAAATTTGCAAACTGAGGGTATATCCACAGCTCCTTGCCCTAGACTGAGAACAGCCCATTAATTGTCTCCCAAGCAGAAATCTGCATCTCTCTGCCTGTATCTCATTGTCCTCCCATAAGATATAAGGCTTAAGGATCTACACAATGAAAGTGTAGTGTTTTTCTAATAACCCACCTTAAAACTGTGTATGCAGGAAAAGAAGGATATGCTGATGGGCATCTAAGAATCTAGAAGGCAAATTTATGCTGGCAATCTTGCAGCTCTGTTTCTACCAGTGTCATGTGGGAATGACCTTGGGAGACAGGGAAGGGAAGAGATTCTACTTAAGGAACAGTCAGGTAAGAGAAGGCATAGCCTGCAGCTACGTAACAGGCAGAGAAAGAGGCTCAGAAGGGACACACATACACACCCCAGTTCTTAGGCTATAAAAGACACAGTGGGAGATTTATACTTTCAGATTTGCAAGATTCTGTCAATATAGCCTTACAAAAAAAATAGAATTAGTTCAACTGGTTGTATTTCCTGTCTGGTCTACCTGGAAAGGTCGACAACTAGTTTCATGTGGGATCAGTGCCAGAAGTTTGACTACCTCTTTACTGCCCCTCAATCCTCTTTTGGCAATTTCCTTCCCAGTGATGGATACTTCTAGCTTCTGCCCCTCACGCTATGTTCTCAGGGTAAGTTTCAGCTCTCATACTGACCTCCATTGCTAAACCACATTCTTAAATTCCAGACCTTCAGCAGCACTTATCCACTGGCTGCATCTCTGCTGCTGCCAAACAGATCAAACAGTCAACTGGCCAATCCATGGTTTCAATAAATTAAAAAATAAATTTATTGATGATACAATGTGAAAGAAGAAGAAAAAAAATACGGTGCATGCCAGTTGGAGGCATCTGTTCAGTGCTGGATGACATTGATGAATCAGAATTTCAGCCAAGGGAACCCCAATCAGACCTTAAAATGTTGTGTATTAAAGCTCTTTGAACAGCATTCAGCAGAGACCTGCTGTGTGTATGTTGGAGGCAGATTTAGGTGGCCTGATTTCTTGCTTGTTCCACATTGAACAACATAGCCAGCTTAGAAGTTTATGAAATCTACAGTACACACACTTTTATTTCTTACAAAGTTATATCAGTCAAAATATTTGGCCTTTTTCAGTTATCAAAATACCATTCATATGCTTTGATATTTACTCTGAGATTCCTGTTTATTCGGTTTTACATCTGTGCTTCTCTGTGACACATACAAATAATATCAGACAATGAAGAAACACTTCCTTGATAATATTGCAAGGGTTTTTTTTGATACATTTTATTTTTAGCCTTTCCCCAACATTATTTGTTCAAATAGAATAAAACAACTGGAATACACATACTGGCATTAATAAGGATCTATTTCTTTTATTAGATTTTACAACACCAGTAGATGAACATATGAGAGTACAAGGAAAGGAAAATAGAGAAATTACATCTGTTTTCCTGAAACTAAATCTTGGATTATTGTGATAGTAACTTCAGTTATTAGACAAGTAATTAAAAGAAATACACTCAGTTCAAAATCTCAAGAGATAAACGTGAAGGCATTTCATTCTGCCAGTTTTTAACTGTTTCATGGCAATTTATATTAAAATTTCTATATTCTTTATATACATCTAGCTCATAATTAAAACTGCTGGAGTTGGTAAAGGACTGAGTAATGACATAATTTTTTTTGTTTACATTTGATGTTTGTAATTTTGACATTCAGAGACCAGAATACAACAATATTCCAATTATGTTTCATGACCATTTTACAAATAACTCATAATTCAGGTCTATTCCCAATATTCCTAAACAGTGTATGGATTTCAGCAAGGGTCCAGGAGATTGATGTAATGATAAAGGAACAATGAGTAATACAATTCTATTACAAACCTTCTATCTCTTATGAATGCTAGGTTTAGAGAAGGCATGTCCAACCTTGGCAATTTTAAGATGTGTAGACTTCAACTCTGAGAATTCTAGAAGTTGAAGTCCACACATCGTAAAGCTGCCAAGGTTGGACACCCCTGGTTTAGAGCTTTATAACTCAAAAGTGATCCAGAATAGCTTCAATGAGTAAATGTATCTATCAAGATGTGGGAAGGAACAATGACAGACTAAAATTAAAAGTTGAATTTTTATACCCATATATAGAATACTATATAGACCCTTTGCTTTATTTCTTCCATTTGTATTATATCCTACATTAACTTTTTAAAATCTTAAAGAGCACGTATTTCCATCTTTCTTCAAAGCTATGAACAGCAACAACTAGATCCAGGTCTAAATCAATTATTTTTTTGTGTTTTACCAATTTGAAGCCAACTCCTCTGTCATTCTGGAATGACAGCACCCCAGCACGAGAAACAAATAGGGATAAGATTAATTCTAAACAAGCACATAATTGTAACTTATTGGTATATCAAATTCTTTAATATAGTTTCAGGGAAAAACATGCAACATCTCATACCTCTATTAAGGTCTGAAAAATCCTACTTACACAGTATAAAACTGCTGAGGTTGGTGGATACAGAAATCCTAATAGAATCTCTCCACACTCTCTTTTATACCTATTTTCTGAACAGGTAAAATGACTTTCCTATAATATATGAAAGAAAAGGGGGAACATTAAGCATAGAAGCCATAATCATCTGTCTCTTAAGTATACTTTTTTGTGCCTTTGTATTCATAAGGGACTGAGATGATTATGACTACTATCCTTAATGCTCCCCCCTCCCCATAAATCTTTCATTATTTCAAATAATGCAGAAAAAAACATGCAAGCTGATCCAGCCAAATGTTAGTAATTCAGGGACAGCTGACATAAGAACAGATGCAATGCTCATTTCAGACATGCAGTACTGGGTGGCATAATTTTTGGTGCAAACATACTTCCTCAGTGAGAGATCACTTGCTTGGTGATCCACTCTTTGCCTGTAATTAGATGGGGTATATGTATGTATGTATTTAATATATATCCTTGTTTATTATTTTTATAAATAACTCAAGGTGGCGAACATACCTAATTCTCCTTCCTCCTCCTATTTTCCCCACAACAACAACCCTTCGGGGTGGATTGGACTGAGAGAGAATGACTGGTCCAAAGTCACCCAGCTGACTTTCATGCCTAAATTGGGATTGTACCCTGGTTTTTAGGCTAGCATCTTAATCATTAGGCCAAACTGGCTATCTAATAGTCTACATCAGGTTTTCTCCAATATGGATATGCTGATTGGAAATTCAGAGAGCTGTAGTTCTAACATGATCAGAAGGCAGCCCAACAGAAACGACTAATCTATATGCTGTTCTCGTGAGGTTTATATTCTACCTTCCTTCGAGTTGCTCAAGACAATGTACACAACATTCTTTCTTCATTTGTTTCTGCAACAACACAATAGTATAGGTTGAACTGAGAAGGTATAACTGGCCCAAATTATCCAATGGAATTTCATAGGGGAGGATGGACTTGAATTTGAGTCTCTTCAGTCCTATTTTAGCAGTTTAACCATTACACCACAGTATTTCAAAATGCAAGGTGCTAATGTTTAATAGATGATGTAATGATAGATGAATAAATCTTCCATAATTTATATGAGGTGTTTCTGTCCTGATTTCCAAAGGAAGTGATTTGTTATTCAATACCAATATTAGCTTCTGTGCTAGTTATCAAAAAGATGTGATGACCAAACAAGCATGATTTGTATATATATGTAGCGACTGTATTTTTTTAAAAAATGGCATGAACACCAATATTCGAAAAATCTATCTCTGTTATGACGGTGTTTCAAGACTGATTTTTTTTTTAAAAATACAGTATTCAGCAATTTAACTTGCTTCCATTTTCTGATATCATACAGAATCGTTAAATACGGAACCAATAAAGTTACAATGATCATTTTAAATAAGAAAAGGCAAAGTCAACAATGACCACATTTATTTTATTCATATAGACATATAACCTTAAATAGAACAGCAAGCATCCTGAACTCTGCAATCAATCAGAGAAAAAGAGAGAAAGAAAAAGATCTGCTAAAACAACATGGATCTTGTACCATGCTTTTGGAGTACAAAAGCCATTTCAGAAGGCTGTACATTTACACATGAGTTTCTTTGACTTACAGTCTCATGTGGGTCATTTGTTGACTTTCAAGAAGAGGGATAATCTGGTTCTAGCAGTTGTACTTTACGGCACTCCTCATAAAAGGTGTGCGGTGCCTCACAGCTCAGTACACAATAAATATTTGGCCTCCTGAAGGCAACATATGGATCAAAGGATAGTGCACATACTGTTCCTGCTGACAGCAGAACTCCTAAAGTCCCAAAGCATCTGCCTTCACAATCTCTACTGCTGGGTTTGTGATACAACTTGCAGGTGTTTGTTTAAGATAAATACTGAGTTTCACATTCCCAGATGGGGAAAATCAATTTCAGTGCCTCAAATGAAGGAAGCAATGATGTGGAAGACAACTAATGTGGGATTGAAGATATAATGGAGACTTTAAAAAATTGGAATAGAATCTTGACATTTAATCTCCACTCTGAAGAACTGCACAGAGCACGGAGAAAAATGGAAGTGGGAGAACAGACAAGTTATTAAAGAAGTGTTTAACACTTTTTTATTTACACCAAATAAACTAAGTAATTAAAGAAAAATGCAAAACACATATGGATAAAGAGAACAAAGAAGAAGCTCAGATCTCTCAATATTATATTGTAGTGCTTTTCCAAAATTGTCCTTATTCCTATGAGGAATGCAAAGTCACATGGTCAGTGAGATTTCCTTCAATGTTTTATTTATTTATTAAATTTATATGTTGCCAAACTCAGAATCACTCTCAGAGGCTCACAATAAAAACATTAAAAACCATAAAATATAACTATAAGTGAGGCACCACCTTGTTGTGGTTGGGGGGCTTGTGTGCTCTAATGAAGATGAGAGCTCTGCCAGAGGTTCAACCA
>JANHZU010006810.1:269512-279577 GCA_032468055.1 Acrochordus granulatus | reverse complement strand
GAAAATGATTTTTTGGTGAATATTTTTGGGGGCGTGGAACGGATTATCTGACTTTCCATTGTTTCTTATGGGAAACTGCGTTTCGCTTTACAAGCATTTTGCGCTAAGAGCGTTCTTCCGGAACGGATTAATCTCGTCTTGTGAGGCACCACTGTAAATGATAAAAAATAGTAACTTGCATATAAAGAGCCCATTGGAATTGGTCAACTAATACATTCAGATAGACAGACAGGAAAAATAGTGTTTCTTGATTTAAGTTCAATTTATAAACTGTCTCATTAATTTCCATTAATGGAAGTGCTAGTTATTTTTTTTTCCTTTTCTAATAGAGGATGTATTTGGCCAAAGAAAACATGGTTCTCTGGTGTTGATGGCCTCCAACTTTCATCTTTTCAGAGAATGTAGTCAATGGATAGGATAATGGCAATTGTAATCCATCAGCTTCTTTTGGCAAAAGTGGTAAAAACATATCCAGCCCATTTTTAATTCAATTTTTTTTTTGGCTTCTACCATATCTCCTTGGCTGGCTTCTCCTGCTACATCAAATTTGATCCCATTCTGTTGGTATTAGAGAGTATCCTGCTGACAGACAGATGGATAGAGTGCCAATCTCTTTACATAATTTATTTCCAACATGCTGTTGCATTGGATGGAATATAGAAAGAAAGAAAAAACAGATTTATACATTCTTCAAAGGATTATGTTTTAACCTTGATTATCTAAAGGGGGCATGGTGGCTTAGTGGTTAAGATGCTGGGCTTGTTGGCTGGAAGGTTGGAAGCCCAAGTTCAGAGCCAGGTGCCATGTAAGGGGGTGAGCTCCCATTATTTGCTGCAGCTCCTGCCAACCTAGTTTTTTGAAAGCAGGTAAAAATGCAAGTACATAAATAGGTGGGAAAGATAACAGTGTCCGTGTGTAGTCATATTGGCCACATGACCACAGAAGCATCTTTGGACACACACTGGCTCTTTGGGTAGGAAACGGACATGAGCACTGCTCCCTAGAGTCAGCCATGACTGGCAGGGGAAACTTTTACCTTTGTTTATGAGACAATAAACAGTAAGTTGAAGCCTATTTTCAAAACAATTTCTTTTATTGATTCAATAGGTTGGTCCAATAAAATTATTTTAGTTGACAGGTTTCAAACCCCAATATGTTTTCTTTGTGGACACAGCTATAAATTTTTAATAAAAAACAAAAAACAGTATATTCAATAAAAAAACAATATATTTGAAAAGGGGTCACCTATCAGTTGCCTCAGACCAAAACCAATTGTTTTCATTATCTACATTTCACATTCTTGTTTTCAACAGACTTATTTTGACTATTGGTTTTAGTCTAATTCAGCCATTTTATACTGTGGTAGAGGATTTTATATAGTGATTCTAAGTACTGTATTGATAAATAATCTAGAATAAACTGGAAAAATGCTGTCAAAGCTATTTGTGACTAGAAATTTTCTGTATTTCAGAAGAATATATCTTCGTGTATTGTTGTGTAAGATGAAAAAATGTGTACAGAAACTCCTGACTTTCAATTTGACCCTATCTATTAGGATGTGATATTTAATAATGCAACCTTGATAATACTCTAGCAAAGATTTACAACTCATAATTTGGTGCTCAGAACAAGCTACATTACAATTGCTGACAGTAGCAAAATTGCAAAAAATCTTGCACACCAAAGTTAAGACAGGCAACTGGACTTATGTTTCTAAATGTTTTTAAGAGAAACGGTTCTCTTAATGGAGAACTTAATGGAGAGACTCTCCATCCAGGAGTCTTCTTCAGCCTAATATACAAAAGAAAAATGATGTGGAATATATGAACACATTTTGCAAAAGGAGGGCAGGAAACTGTGAAACCCAATACCCTGGTTCTCATGTAACAAGCTGAAAAAAACAGAAGATTGGCAGTGAAGAGAGAGGTCTCAAAGTTTCAGTTTAATCACCTCTGCTCTAGCCAAAGGTCCATTTTGCATACATGCCAAAATGGGGTTGTAAACAGGGGGCAATTGAAATCTCATTCTTCCCCCCTTGCTAACTGAAGGATTTAAAGTCTTAAAGTATATGCTTTGCTGGTGAAGATTCACACACTGGGTTCTTATCTAATGACAAAACTTTATTTTCCTGAGTTTGCAGGCTCCCTCTGGAGCCCATCCTCAGAGGATGCAAACACCCCCACACACAATACACAATGAACTCAAAGAAACATCTTTTTCATAAAACAAAATGGCCTGATTTATGAAAAAGATGTTTCCTTGTGTTTGTTGTGTATTGTGTGTAGTTGTGTAGTGGTGTTTGCATCCTCTAAGGATGGGCTCCAAGGGGAGTCTGAAAACTCAGGAAAATAAAGCTTTGTAGTTAGATTAGAATCCAGTGCACAAATCTTCACTAGCATTGCAAGAACCCAGGAGCTGCATTTTTGCAGCTATTTGTGAATTTGCTTTCTTTTCTCCCTCGCAAAAGCCAGTTGGTTTCTCTATCAAGAATTTGAAATGATCTGTCTAAGATGGAATGTTCTTTCTCTCTAAGATGTACAGCTGATGTTGCTGAAAAATTATGTTAATTCAATCTCTTAGATAACTTCTGTTATGTTTCCCAATGTAAAATTCTGAACAAGCTTCATAATATTGAATGACATAAATGGCATCTGTGTTTGGGAGTCTTGTCTTTCAGATGTATTAATTTTTGTTTAAGTGTATTCATTGGTTTGAATTGAACCCTAATATTATATTTATTGAAAATTCTTCTGAGATTTTCTGATACTCCAGAAACATATGGAATGGTTACATTGCTTCATCTGTTTGAATCCTCTTTCTTAGAAGAATAGACAGGCATCATTTATGCCATTCAATGTCCATATAAAATGATGTAAATACAGATTTGAGACTTAGGGTCTTTCTGGACTCACAATTCATGCTAGATCAGCAGATGGAAAACATCACCAGAGGATGTACAGTCTGGTGGTGCAACAGCTTCACCCTTAGCTAGGGCAGGAGGATGGAGCAATAGCAGCTCATGCCTTTATCACCACCTGTCCAGACTACTGAAATGCTCTCTACAGTTAATCCATATTTGGAGGATTGGTATATACTATCAGCATATATACCAATCCTCCATGTATGTATTTATTGGTTGAAAATATTCCAACCAATAATTTTGTTAATTACATTAAATATTTCAAGGTATTATCTATTTTCTGTTTTTTTTCAAGAGATGAAGAAAACAGGACACATTATATTCTTCTTAGTGGCACTGTGATTATATCTAGGATCTAGATTCTATTTTTAGCTACTCTGAGTTTTGCAATCTAATGCATTCAAAGCAGCAATAGCAGATGTCCAGAACCTTGAAGATAATTAATTAAGTCCAACTATTTCCATACTGCATGCCCCGAAAATCTGTCATTGCACGTAAAATTGTATAATTGAGTATTATAAATGTTTTCTGGCCAAGTCATACTATGAATTATTTCCTTCATCTGTACAAATAAAAGACTTATTAAATTAATATCTCATAACTTGACAAACTAATTTAGTAAGTAACAAATTATCTGTCTAATGGCCTCAGACAAAGTTTATAGGAATAGGAACCTGAAAATAATTTATTTGTGCATACAGATTGATTTCACTAGAATATTGTTCTAAATATTCTTATCAGCATATGGTTTAAGTAAAAACATATCTGACTTCAATATACATTTATAAGCCTTTTGCACAGTAATTATCTTACATATTCTATTTTTCATTGTTATTGTCTAGTTCATTAACTAACAGAAGATTTGAGAAACAGCTCTTTTTAACAGGAATGTGGAATTTGAAAGGGGAGCTTTGCAAAGTACCTGGTACACATGAAGGTTGATGTCCCCCAAGTTTTAAGTGGGTGCATCATCTGGAAGGTTAGACACAGCTGCTTCAAAGGCAAATTTCACTGGTCATCTGCACATGTACATGCATGCAAAAACAATTCAGCAACTGATAGCACTGTTTTTATTTTAGATGCCTATTTACATTAATACATCTACTTTCCTTTGTCAATAATGCCCCAGTTTTGTTATAGTTTGGAAGCTTTTGCAGAAACCTGTCTATGTATAGGTTGTAAAAGCCAACATCCTCAGAGAAAGAAATTATGAAGGATATTCTATTATGTAGGATATCAAAGAAATGTGTAATTAAGTCGTCTGGTAGTCCAATCAATTACAAGTGCCCCTTATCCAGCCAGATTTGCCTCAAAAAGATTTCATCTGCACATTTAAGTCAGAGTTATTGGATCCAGCTGACAGGCAGCTCCTTGGACTGGGCATTTCGGTTAGCTGAAGCTGTTGGCTCAAGCTGACCTATTGTCCTGTGCCAGAGGCAGTCACATCAACCTTCCTTTTTTATGACTGAAACTGATTGACATGCCACTAATGAGGTTCTGCATCAAGCTGCAGGATGTATCACAACTCTGTTCAAAGAAATCGTAAGATACCTTTATCCACAATTAATGATTTTTTTCCTTGTCAAATTTCCACAACTAGCATTAAAGCTAATTACTAGAAGTTCAAAGAAAATGATCACTTGCTTTAGAAATCTACTGGCTTTTAATTGTGAAAAACAAGTCATTTCAGATACTACTACTCTCTTTATCACTAATCAATACAGTCATGCAAACCATCAAGATCTGGTTCAAGTTGGCAAGATACACTAAATATGAGATTCAATATTGAAAAGCTACAAAATTAAATCTGAACTGGTTAAATTTCAATTTACTACAAATGTTGACCATAAGTTACAGTGGAGAAGCATGAAATCCCCTGTACCTACTTCCTTCTTCTGAAAAATGGGATGGAAATAACAGGGATAGCAAGGTAGATAGCTTCAGGGGTTTCATGGAATAAACTTTTGAAGTATTTTGAAGTATTCAAAAAACTTTTTGAAGTATTTCTGGTAAACTTGTAAGACTGACAAGAGATTGCACAGCAACTGCTACTAAGAGTGCCTGCCTCCCAGTCATGGCCTCCACTTGCTCTTTCAACAGAAGCCATGAATTTAAGATAATCCCCAGTCTGCAGGCTTGCTCTTTCTGAGGAAACACAACCCCATCAAGAGCTAATGATGGTGCAGTTCTGAAATTAATAACCCTTCCATTTTATTTGTGTTGAGTTTGAGCCTGATTCTTCCTTCTAGATTCTGATGTCCTCCAAACACTGGGTCATGACCCCAACTGCATCTTCCAATAAACTCAGGGTAGGGCAGTATAACTGAGCATCATCTGCATACTGATGATACTTCACCATGAATAGACAGATGTCTGTCTTCTCTCAGTGGTTTTATATAGATATAGAACAGGGTAGCAGAAAGCACTGAGTCCTATAGCACTGCATAATTAAGTGCTCATAGCTTCAAACTTCTTCCCCCTCCTAAAACCCTCATGTGAACCACTCAGGTAGGAGCAGAACCATTACAACACTGTGCCTCCAACTTTCAACCCTTACACGTGGTCCAGAAAATTATGGTTGACAGTATCAAAACCCACTGAAAAATCCATGTGACAAAGATAATCATACTCCTTCCATTCTGGTCTCAGTATAGGTTATCTATTATCTATGAAAGCAGCTAATGCATTTTCCGTTCCAAATCCTTTTCTGAACCCAGACAGCCAAGGGTCCAGATAAATCCATATCCTCTAAGCCCTGGGCAGGAGCAGCTGCATCTCTTTCCAAAAGGGAAACTTAAGAGAAACAAGAATAGTTATCTAATTTTGGCCTCTTGAGAATTTTGCCATTTCTTCTCTCTCAGAGAGGTGCTGATTACAACTGGATCCAACTCCCAGTTGCTCTCTGGCTACTGTGATTAACTAGGCAAGACAAGCATCTAATCCACCAGTGGTGGAACTAAGATTGTAGAGTACTCTACTTCCTCAGGATCCATAGCTTAAAAACCTTCCATAAAATACCACAAGGCATTGCTTCTATCATCTCAATAGATTTTGTCCATTTGACTTCCAATTCAGAGGAAATGTGAGTGATTTTATCTGTGAAATGCTTGGCTAGGCAATCACAATTTACATAACTGGATCTTCCAGTTGGCCTAGAGCATTTTAAATTGCTGGCATCCCTGGATGGAATAAAGGCAGTCAAATACAGATATTAACCTAGTTACAAATTTTTGGATTGTAAACTTTCACCAACACAAACAATCCTGTCCACAAGTCCATCCTGGAAGTTGGGAGAAGACAAGAAAGGATGTGGCATTCTTTCCCACCTTCCTTTCCTTCCTTCTTCCACTGAGCTGCGAGTTGCACATACAGAGGACATCTCCAATGAGGACCTAATGGAATTGGAAAGCCAGCTGAAACAAGACCAATTTCCAGACCAAGCTGATGACAGAGGGTTCAGCTTCAGAAACCCCTGCCAATGTTTAATACACAAGATCCTAACAGCAGTGCTTCACCAAGTTGTGTGCAGCTGTCCATGATGCAATCCATTGTTTCAGTGTCATCTATGAGGCAAAGAGGAAGACCATCACCCAAAGTTCATTGGACCACATCTTTAGGAAGGTAGACAAATGTGCCATAGCAATTTATTGGGTTTTACTATAACACTATCATTTATGTAAGAACACTATCACACATGTTTTTTATACCTATAGAGACTATACTACCTAGTCTCTAGGAAAATAACCTGTTACTTAAGTAGGGTAGTGTCTGTAGTCATGCTTCACTGTCTTTATTACCAAAGAATAGGCTCAGACCTGAGCTCTTACTTGTGTTCAGTCAATTCTCTTCTTCTTTTCCACCAGCATTTCTCCAGCTATTTATTTTCTACATTTCATGCAGCTGCTCACTAAACCAAGGAGCTTCTCGGAATCAGAGGCTGTTCGTGGGAGAGCCTATCAAGTATCTTAGTTGCCATTATATTCCAATAGTCAGTAAGACATCCAACAGAAGAACCCTCCAACTGCTGGGAAGGAACATCAGGAAACTTGCTGGATCCTTCAGATAACTGGGGTAGACCATTTTAATAGGTCACTTTTTCTTGCAGAAGTGGGTGGTCTGATGGAAAAGACTTCCAGATGTATCATGACACACCTGCTCTGAAGGGAATGCCAGATGTGTTTGTGTGCCAAACCAACTAATTTGGTCAGGTGATGATCCAGAACAGATCTATGGTTCTCATGATGTCCATGAATACCTGAGCCAGGGAGGGGAACTTCAAATCCCCTCCTTTTTAGCCCCATTTAGACTTTATCTTTATTGTGTTATTATTTTATTTACTGTGGTCTTGCAAGTATACTGAGAGCTGCTGTATCAGAGTCAAATTCCTTGTGTGTCTAACCATACTTGGCCAATAAAGTGTCTGAATCTTTAAACAGATGTCATCATAGGAGGGGCCATTAATTTGAATGTAAGAAGATAATACCTGAATTTTGAAGCTTTATTCATATAAAGAAGTTAAAACAAAGTTTGATACCAGAAAACCCAGAGAATCCATCAAATTTCTGAATTAGCTTCAATTCATTCCAAAAGAAATCAAAAGCAACTGAACTGATATTTTGATTTTTTAAAAAAAAATCCATTGTTATTTGCACAGAATCATACAGTCCTTCAAATCAATCAAACATTGATTTGTTAATAACCTGGTATTTCTCATAGTGAAATTATTTTACGGATATTAGAACAATGATTTAAAATCTTCACTATTATACCATGATTTCATGAAAGAAACATAAAATGCATTTACATTAGAGGTGGTATAGTGCACTGAAGGACGAAAGGATGTGGGAGGCAACTGTTTCAAGCTCACCTCAGCAATGAACTCCTTATATGACTTAAGACAAGACAATATTATCTCAATCCCCCTCATTACCAATACAGAAGAAATGTTATACTGTGCCAATTCAGGAAGATTGATATAAAAATTACAGAAGGGAGTTGCTGATAATGATTCAAAAAGTTATTTTTTCACTATAAAAACAATCTTTTCTCCAACTATTAATGTTAGGATTAATATGTGATGCTGTATTATCTGCATGCAGTTAAAAAATCTTTGCTAAGAAAGTTTAGAGTGTGGATTTGCCATTAAATAAACTAATGATGTGTAAATGTCCTTGTATTGCATAAGGATTATCATTTCTTCCTGAGGACAATTAGTGAAGATTGAGTTAAGGAAGGCTATTTTCAATCCCAGATCCCTAACTTTGACAATTATCCCTTCTCTGCCTACAATCAATCTACCCTTACCTTTGAGAAACACTTTTTCTCTTTGATATTTAGAGGTACGTGTAGAAGAAAGAACAGAAGCTGCAATAAAGATGCAATGGCATTCTCAAACTTCCTAACAGGAATATCAAGAATGACCATGCTACATTATCTACATTATAACCACTATAAATAGTTAGGTGAGAAGGGATCCAGCTATTTCATAGCTTTTGATCACATGAATCACTGCATTAATGTACTCCAGGATTTGATACTCCACAGACTATATATAGCTCACAACTCCCATCATGTACAGCTTACATTTTGTACATGAATGCAAGCAAGGGGATTTGAGAACAAACCTCAGCAGAAGAGAAAATAAAGAACTGAAGATAACAAAATACAAAGACCTGCACATAGAGGTAGAATGATTGTGGCAAAAGAAAGCAAAGGTGGTAATAGGGGCCTTGGGTGCAATCCCAAAACAACTGGAGCACCACTTGAACACCATCGGCACTGACAAATTCACCATCAGTCAATTGCAAAAGGCAGCATTATTCGGAACAGCTTACATCCTGCAACGATACCTTTAACAACCTCAAAGAACAGTATATGCCTATGTCCTTGGGAAGGACTCGACAGGTGGACAAAAATGCCAAATCCATTCTATACATCTGGCTGACTGAGTGACAAACATAATGTTTATAAACTGTAGTAGCTAAATTTGAAAAATGTTGCCTGCTCCTCAGTTACAATATGTTCTCCTATGATAATACAGAACTACAATTCTGAACTTGGACTATTAGCATGGTGGTATTTGAGGGTGGCCTTCCCTATCAGTCACTAATACTGATTTTGAGTCAGTCACTATCTTCATTCAACCTATCTCATAAAGTTTATGAGAGATTCATATAAAAAGGAGAGCAGCCTCTGTATGTTGCCTTAAGCTCTTAAAAGATAGAAAGGATATAAATGCAATGAATAGATAACCAGATTTGCCTCCGAATATTACTTATTGCACTTATTTTCTGAGAGTTTAAATTATCCTCTTTCCCTATATACTGATGATATTCTCTGAATCTTCACATGAAATTTCACTTACTTCCCCTCTGATCTTATACATCCATACTGTGTGTATATCTTGTGAACATTACCTATTCTCACCAATAAATGTCACTTTGCCAAACAATAAGAATATCATTTCTAAATAGGTGCCCAAGAGTTCAATCTGCCTACATTATATATCTGACATATCAAGGATATACCTAATATGACCTGACAGTCTGACAGCTCTTATTTCCAGAGCTATTGTTGCTCTAACTTTTGACCTTAACAGCAGTGTCTTTAAGCATTGTTATTTTAGACTACTAGAATGAGACACAAGAGTCAGCTCCAATAGTAACCCTTATTATAAAGAGTTCATATATTATTATGAAGATGATATGCAAATATGTTTTCATCTTTCTGAATATATTAGAACACCTCTGAATATATGGAAAGAAAATATTTTAGGAGACAATCAGCCTAATAATGCTAAGCTCTTTAAAGGTCCTATCACCTCTTCATAATGAGCAGTGTAATAAGCTTGAGAGACAGGAAGAAAAACCTCAGTTTAGACAACGGTCCAATAAGAAAAATCTGAGTCCAAAGCAGGAGTGGGGATGGAGAAAGTGTCTCAGGACAAACCTTCTCTCTGGAAGGTAAAGACAGAGGAAGGGAGAAGTACTTTCAGACTTGCAGGATTCTGTTGCAGTATTCTTACAATAAAAGCAGAATTAGTATTCCTGGTTATCTGGTCTGGACTACCTTAAAGGACTGACACTCTTAAGTATTATAAATGTCACTTATGGGGAGAAGATGTCTGTGAAGACTCTCACTCGTCC
>JANHZU010006810.1:252165-269105 GCA_032468055.1 Acrochordus granulatus | reverse complement strand
TTTGGATAAAAGGTGAAACGTCTTCTACTTGAAAAATCCAATCCAGATGCCTGTTTTTTAAACTTTTGTTGCGATGTTATGGGGAGAAGGTACAGTGTACTGTACAGGACTAACTTTTCCCAATCCTAAACTTCTCAAGTTGGTGCTGAAGTATAACTTGAAAGTATTTGGTTGAAAAGTTATAATCCTCCATGAAACTGGAACCCTAAGGTTTTGATATAGAATTTTCTCATCAAAATGGACAAGGCAGAATAAACAGCATTTGAAGAGGAAGTTTCTGTTTGTTGTTTTCTAATGGCACATGTTCCTTGATTTCTCCAAATAGATTTTAAGTGGGGAGTGGCAACATTCATATAACATTAATGGTAAAATTTCAAAACAGTGCTCAACATCAGAGCAGTTAAAACTTTCATTTCCTTTTTGCTATGGACATAGTTTGCTTCTGACTGAGTTCTGATTTTGTGTCTTTCGGGAAAATATTGTCAAATATAATCTGATGCGTGGCTGATCTTTATAGAAATATATAAATAATTGACTTGTTTAAATCTTTCTGTGAATATATTACCATGAGAAATATATAGAAGAAGAAAAAAGAATCTCCTCAGGGAAATAATTTCTGAAAAAGGAAATAAGAGTTTGGCAAACAGCACACATTATTTCAGCCAGCTAAGTACGGTAATTTTTGAAGAACATAGACAGAGGGGTATTTGCTGTACCATTTGTTTTTATATTTTAAGTTACACTTTGCAAATAAATTTGTCTTCAGTCTTTGATGGATAAGAAAACAAGAAGGAATGGCCTAAGACAAGGGTGGGAGGGGGGAGCAAGGTGACAGGGGAGTAAATAAAGTAACCTAGAATTATAATTCGAGGCGTATGGCTACAAAAGAAATGGATTAGGGAAAAAAGCACCTATATGCCATCTGAAGATCATGTTAACGACCATCAAGCAATCCACAGCTGTGCACAAATCCAACCTGACATTTGTGGGGAGCCAGAGTGATAGAAGCAGTGCCACAGCTTCCTGACCTTTTCGCAAGTGTGTGTCATACATGTACAAAAGGGCAGAGCCTGAGGCATGATGCCACAATGCTACTTTTGTTATTCTGACAGTAGCAGCAATTTCCTGTGGACACACTGCAACCTAAATCACTTTCAACCTTTTAACAATGGGAGGGTTTTCCACCTACCAGGTAGCAAAACATATTTTGCAGTACAACGCTGCAATATTTACATTTGTGCAGGCTTCATTAGCTTTGGTAATTAAGGACATGCGACGACAAAGAGGCAGCTGCAAAGGCTAAATAGGATCGGAATTACTTGCTCCCAAATAGCATTTTCCCCTAATTCTACTTCTCTTGAGTAGTCTGCCTTGAGCCACTGAGTTGTACCTAAATATAGATAATAAACCATGAGTGACTAGGGTCTGGAAGGGCTGAGTAAATCTATAGTACTGTTCAGTGCTTATGTTTCTGGATAAATTTCTTTACGGCAAGGTCTGGCTTTTGGGATATTACTTGCGCATTTTCCTGTTCGGCCTTTTAGGGGACCAAGGACTGGATGCAGCCCTCGTTTCTTCCTATTGGAGAAAGCAAACACATGAGCAGCTGCAGCCATTACAATTTATCATCTTTGTTGTCATCATAGGTAACACATACAAACCAACAAGGCTTTGATCACATGGTTGCAAGACCTATCTTGACTTTTTTTAAAACTCTCTCATGCAGAGGCCCTGTTTGCTGTACATCCCACTTGCACAGTTGCACACACACACATACACCTGGACACATGTTTTATATTAAAACTAGTTTGCTTTCTAAAGTAATTTAAAATGAATAAAAATCTTAAGATTTTTATATACCTTAAGATTTTATATACCTTGACTTGAATTTCAGATATGACTATTATCCTTATAATATCCCTATGGAAGAAAATAAAAACTGCTTAATATAGCAAAGGAACAATTCCCACATTTCTACTCAAAGTGAATAGTATTTTTTTTGTCTACAAAGATCAAGTCCAAACATGTCTGGAATCTTTGGCAAAAATGTCTCAGAGATTTGCAGCATCTCCAGTTTCTGTGTGAGAGAGATCATATCCATACATTTCATACAATTTCTATGAAAAAGTAGTTAAACTACAATAGATTTGATTGAAGGACTTCCTTGCAGCAGACAGTTTCACATAATAAACTCAGCATGCCATAACATTGGCTGGCTTACCTTTCCATCCCCCAATTCTTTAGGAGTACCAGATCAAGGCTGCAAACATCCAGACTATGATGAGATGAGAGCCAGTATGATGTAGAGTCTGAAAGGGCTGGACCAGGAGTGGCAAGACTTGGGTTTTAATCCATCCTCAGCCACAGACTTATTTTGGCCAGTCATTTTCTTTTTTAGCCCAACCTACCTCACTGGTTGCTCTTAGAGGGCAAAAAATAGGAGCAGGGAGCACTATGTATGCCATCTTGAGCTTTTGAACAAAAGATGGGATAAAATTTAACCAGATGGCCACAAAGAGAGGTGTCTGTGTGGAAAGGTTGCATCTCTGTTTTACCAGCTAGCAGTTGCAATGGTTTTTACAACCCAGATACCACTGTCACCACTGTTTGGAAATCAAATAATCTCACTGGAAGTTCTCTGATTATACAACCATCTCCCAAGGGAAGAAGTATGACCATTCTGCATGATGCCTAGTTTTAAACAACAAACAACTAACTCTGAGATCAGGCTATTTTTTAGATTATCGATCTCTTTCAATAATTCGTTTTTATTACCTGTTTATGATTAGGTGGTTTTACCACTAGGAATTTTTATTGCTGTTTTTTTCTCTTTAGGAAAAAGAGCAACATAATAACAAGAACAAAACTTCAGAGAACATTTTTTTATTAAATACAAAACATCTGGTAGTTTTAATCAAGAATGTCTTATAATCTAAACACTTAATGTTATTATTGATATGCTTCTATAAAATTCAGTATGACAATAGATATACTTAGCAGTTTATGCAATAAAATCCAGTTTTTTTAAAAAAAGCAGTGTCTACCTATTTACTGTCAAAGACCAAATCAAGAAGCAATATGCAGAACGAGTTATGAGTTTTATTAAATGAAACAATAACATCTGAAAAAAATTACTTCTCCAACCACTGTTAATTTTCTTGCTGTACAATCCAAACTGTTCTGTTCATTTTCATGCTATTTGTTGATGGCCTCATTTATGTTAACCATCTCAATTAACTGATACATTAATACAGTCAAGTAGAGCCTCTAACAAAATGAGCAAATGCTGTTTTCCTATCAATTAAACTCACCTTAATTAGAGGGCAAATTTGGGTGGCCAGATGCCATGGCTATTTATAGCATGAAAGAAATATGTCATCAAAATTGTTTTTCACACTCAGAGATTCTTAATATATACCTGATGGTACACGTGTTCGTCCTTCATCCTATTTACATTATATATATTACAAAGAACTTTGCTGTGAGAATGCATATTTAGATTATACATTCCTTTGCAATGATTAGAGATCATCAAAGGTCATGGGTAGGTCGGACTATAAAAAAATCAGGATGGCAATCATGGAGTACAACTGAACCCTTGCCCCTTTGAATGTGAGCATGACATTGACACATGTATAGATGGGGTAGGACTTCTACTGCACTGACACTATTTTTTTACCCTCCCCTCCCCTGCATGGAAGCCACTGCTGACAAGGTGGAATGTATTTAGTGATTTTACTTTTCAACATTTATTAATAATATTGATAAATGTTAAATATAGATTTTGAAGCTTTATGGATATGTGCTAAATAAGAAACAACTTGCTATACTTAGCAGTTTAAATGTTAATAGATCAAATTTGGTGCAGACAATTGTTTCTAGAAGTTTGAATTCTTGGCTCTATAAAATGCCATCAGTCACAAATAATGATATTAGCAATCCTTTTAATCTGATAAGGGAAGTCAACAGTAATCTATAATATGTAGATCTAATTGCTGAATATTGCTGTTTAATGTTTCAAAATCTAAAGTTATACTGCCAAAATACCTGAAATATTAAACCCGTGGTTTGTCCTTGGGGTGAGATTATTTCTCACAAATAACAAACATGAGAAATCAACTCCAGATCAGATCCCACCTTATTTCCATGGGGCAAAACATTCTCAGTAAAGCTCAAGTGATTGATGACCCATTAAATTGGTTCAAGACAATGCTACAAGTAGTTGAAAGAAGAAGAAGAAATATCCACTACAAAGAACACAGGTTAACTGGACTAATTACAAACAAAAGCAAACAATCTCTCTATTTAATAGCCACTTAGAGGCTTGCATGATTTTTCACATTAGGATTTACATTTAAGATTGTCCCATATTAACAGCAGCTATATGCTTAAAGTTGGAAAGACTCTACAATACCTACAATAGAGGATTGGCTAGATAAGATGACAGAATTGGCAACAGTGGCTAAATTAATGGTCCTTGTGAGAGAAAAATCATTGAAGAACTTTATTTACAATTGGAAACCCTTTGTGGACTTTTTGCAAGACCCAGAAAAAGTCAAATTCTGACATATAGATTTGATGATTGTTAAAGTTGAAGAGGGAAAAAGGGGGGATTATTTTCTTCTTTTTTCCCCTCTGGGGAAAATTTTTTTTTAATCACAATCGAAACTAAGAGTTGAATGTAAATGTTCTCTATATCCTTGGAAGAGGTTGGAAGTCATCTCTGTAAATGTAAATGTTCTCTATATCCTTGGAAGAGGTTGGAAGTCATCTCTGTATATTTTTTTGTTTTTCCTTTCTGTATCTTTAAATCTTTTTTCATTTCTATTCTTATTCTTTTTCACTCTTCATCTCTTTTCTTATTAATTTATGTTGTTTTTTATGCATACGTTCTGTAAAACTTAATAAAATTATTGGAAACTAAAGACTGTCCCATTTTATGGTCCAACTCTTAAATTCTTAAAGACTGATTCTATTATTCAAATAATAAAAAAAGTATTTTTGTTAAGAATCATTTTAAAACAGTGACCAGCAGCCATATTTTCAATATCTTTTAAAGCAGTGTTTTTCAAACTTGGCAACTTTGAGATGTGAAGGCTTCAGCTCCAATGCTGGCTGGGGAATTCTGGGCACTGAAGTCCACACACATCATAAAGTTGCCAAGTTTGAAAAACATTGCTTTAAAGTTACTGAAAATATGGCTGGTGATTCAGCTAATATCCTTTATCCCCCTGGGAGGAGGATATAAACAAAAACATCAATATAAATGGCTCCCATAGATAAGTTTTTCCAATCTCCAAAGATATTTTGGGATTGCAAATCCCAGATGTATACCTCTTGAGGGGACCAGATTAGGGAAGGTTGTCATGGACTTTGTTCAGACCCCTCTATACTATGGGGCTGGAGTCACCGAAGCAGTTAGAGGTCACCTTACAGACTCTATAATAATTATGGCAACAAAGAAGGATTTATTGCTTTTGCTCAAAGTTGCCTATCAGTATTGTACTTCAGAGAAAACTTAACTATCTACTGTGACAACAAACAAAAAAATACTCCTCTCTTCCAATGTTAATACTGCCTGCTTTTATGATATAAATGCTGTTGAATTTATGTGAACTCTTATTTTACACATACAAAAATAGAGCTGATATACAAAAACTGGCTGAGATGACATCACGGCAGATGTCAGCTTACAACCAGTTGGATCATGTTGATTTTCCTTGCAGGCAAACAGGCAGGCAGGCAGATGTGTGTGCACATGTGTGAAAACACACACACACACAAAAAACAGATTTCCTTCATCCATTCAGCAGAAACCATTATCAATAATCAGATTAACTATTTAACTATTAAGATAAATTATATTGTACTCTCCTGTAATTGTATCTTTATTACATTTTCATTTCTGAAATGTTATCCAAAACATTATCCAAAAACCTTTTCAAAAAATGGGCTAACGAAATGAGGAGATTCCATCCAGCCTCAGAATATCTGGAATTCTCTTACAGAATCATAAATAATGCTGAAAATATGAATTAAAAATCTGACATATAATTTGTTCCGAAGATGCACAGTTGCTACTACTATAAGATGATTAAACACTCTTGAAGTGAATGATCCCATTGTTTGATGTGTATTTCTGACCATATTCTCAAAAACCCCATTTAATACTGTACTTGCCTTTTGAGGTTGCAGTTTTGGGGGCTTAAAAAAAACCCTCAGAAATCTTTGGAAGGCAACACATACATCTTGGATCGGTTTCAAGATGTGCTATAAAAGACCTCCCAATAATAAGAAATCAACTTCAATTTCTAGTTAGATGCTGCACATTGGCCACATTCCCAGCATATTAAGCAATCTATTCATTCAAACCCATCAATCTCATGCTAATCACCCTGCATCCAAAGGGTTTTCTTCTAATAAATGTTGCTACTATAATAGAACTATAATGAATGCATAAAATGTAATTTTTTCCTTTCCCATTAGCAAAAGTGGCAGCATTATGGTGATTACAATATGTGGCAACATTTGATTTTAAGTAAATTCCACTTCAATGTTAAAAAGCAACATTTTCAAACAAAACTGTTTTATTCCTATTTCAATGATTCTTCTAATATCTAGTGGTCTTACGGAGCCTTCATAATTTAAAATATCACTTATATCACATAGCGTTGTATAGTATTCTATAATTATATAATTAATAACAAATTATTATCTAATGTTCTTTTTAAACCACCCAAAAACAAAAATTCTATTCAGTTTATGAAGAAAATTAATACAAAGAAAAACAATAATTGGCATTATGAAAGAAAAGAAAAAAATAAAATATATAACAATCACAATTTCAAAATATTGCGAGTAGTTTGACAAAATAGACAGGGAAAGAAAACCTTAAGAAACCTCCAAGAATAAACATTGGAGATTAAAACAAGTGTTTGTGTGCGCGCATATGCATGGGTGCATTTATTTATTTATTTATTTTTGATCTGCGATCATTTTTGCTCTGTTTTCAAAGACCATCAGAAGCTATTATAGAGATTAATTTTGCATCTAAGAGCTGCAAATATTGTAAAGAACAGCAATAAGGAAAGCTGGTATAGGAAATCAAACCTAGATTTGAGTTCCTAATGGAAATACAAACACTTACAATACAATATTAGTATGAAAGAAACAAAAATAGTGACAGCTGAATGTACCTTTTTTATCTCCGTATCCCTTATTTGTTTCTTTGAGCTGGAATCTGCCTGACTCCAGAATGACTCTGGGAAGTTTAGTATTTTAAGACAGAAAAGCAATAAAGAAAGAATCTTAAGCAAACGGAACACAATAACAAAAACAATTTAAGTAGTGTAATGCCTAGATACTATTTACTATACAGTGGTCACAAGACGAGATTAATCCGTTCCGGAAGAACGCTCTTAATGCAAAATGCTCGTAAAGAGAAACGCAATTTCCCATAGGAAACAATGAAAAATCGGACGATCCATTCCATGTCCCCAAAAATATTTACCAAAAAATCATTTTCAATGGAACTGTGTTTTCTTCTCCTTGTTTTAATAAGAGATTTTAACCTACAGCTTTATAGGTATATTTCTCTGGGAGCCTAGAAAGAGAATGGGGAGATTATATATTTAACAAATAACTTCTGAAGGAAAATATTGAGAATATCTATTTCTTTATAGAAAAAAATCAAAGGCTGGATCCAGACAAAATCAGCTATGGTTTCATCCCAATTTAGTCATGGGATTTAGTCATCTTATTCAAGATACAATATGTGTACTTCACCAGTAGAGAATAAAATAAAAATCATCACCAGGATATAAACAATTACAGCAGCACAGCTGCAACCTTGTGCTGGTTGACAGGTTTCATCTGTGAAAGGTTTCTAACACTTGATCATTTTTGTCATCTAATCTGGAGAAAGAATCAGGAATGTAAGAAAGATGATATTGCAGCCCAGGGGTTGGCAAAGTATAGTTAAAAATCACCCTACTTCTTTGCTGAGTATTCTGTTTTGCTTACTTTTAAGGTACCCCAAATGATAGGGTATTCCTAAATCTAAAAATGGAATTGTGACACTTCTGGTTATATTATCATAAATACCATTCTAATTTACCAATTAAATTCTGCTGTATGTCCATCAATATTTGAGAAGCAACGATCAGAAAATTAAGCCTCATTAAGAAACAATGAAATCCAAACCATGATAGACAGATATACCTGTAAGATCTGTGCTTGTATACCAGGGACGTGGGCAGCGTAAGATATCATAGGTATTATTTTTATTTAAGAGTATGAAAATTAAACCTTGGCACTCCATCCAACAGCTACAGGTCAAAACAGGGATTATAGAAATTATGGACATGGAAAAAACCTAATCTGACCACAGAAAAGAGACAAGTAAGAACTCTGACATCTGAAAGTGGGTATGTGGTTTTGAAAAGGCAACTCTTCCACTTCAGACCTAAATTACATCTTGAAATAAATTCTTCTAGGAACATGGTCTGTTGCGGTATTATTTAGCAGGCACTGTGATCTTCTAGAGTAAATTTTCTATTCCCAACATTTACTCTTGTAATGGAGAGGAGATAGTGACTGATATACAAAACCTTATATTTAAAGTAGTAAACATTGCAAAACTGTTGTGAAGTTTCTTAAAAAGACAACTGGATTTTAATTAAAAAATCCAGAAGGCTTTTTCAATCCATCTAAAAATGAAAAAGGATGGTCGGGAAATATGTACATTTCTAAAAAAGGGGGTGGAGGAAGATGAGAAAACATAACAAGGTTACACACAGCCAGTTTTAAACAGAGTGATAAGAAGGGTGATAACAGAAGGGAGAGGTTTGGAGGCAAAGGATTCAGGAAACAAAAGAAGTTTAGCAACATAAACAGAGTGATGTTGGGCAATAGAGCTTAATTGCCTTTCAGCACAGGGACATTTCAGAACCTCCTACATAGCTCTTTTTTGGCAACATCTCCAATAACATCTTGTAATTAATGTCAGTTGTTTTTTTAAAAAAACTTTGCAAAATATTTTGCAATTTTTACTACTTATCATGACTTGGATTAATGAGAATATTCATAGGCATGAATATGCTGGGCAATACTAGCTCTCAGAGTGGTGAGAATGTTCATGTACCCCAACTCACCTTACTAAACATGCTAATGTACCATCAGTTGTAGGTAAAACAATTTATATGCAATTATTCTGTGAGACTTATAAATTATTTCAAAGGTTTCTCCAGAGTAAAAAAGATTGAGAAAAATCTGGTATAGATGCTGATATTTTTAACAATTTAAGACTATAACAAGGGATCCTGATAAATAAGTAGTTTTAATGCTCCACTTGGCAACATTTTAATTCCCTATTCAAAATTCTTTGCAAAAATTTATTCTTCTAATGGCCATCAACAATTGCTTTTCTGTCCTAAAATGTTTCTATGTAACTTAAAGATAATTTTTAAAATAATCACAGTACTAAAATTTAAGAAAAAAATCACAGAATTTTTAGTAAAAACTTATTCTTCTAATAGTCATCAACAATTGCTTTTCTGTCCTAAAATGTTTCTATGTAACTTAAAGATAATTTTTTTATAAAAATCACAGTACTAAGATTTAGCAGTATGATTTTAAGTATAGTCATCTGTAAGTGGATGATCTAAAAAAGGCGAGCAAGGTCACATCTGGTTAGTACTGGATGAGAAACACAAGTGATATGTAATAGGCTAAACTAGGCTGTCAAATACATCTTAAAAGAAGGCAAATTACTTATCCACTGTTCCTAAGAAAAATGGTGAGTCCATAAACTCACCAAGACTTTACTTAATCTGTAAAGAAAATGTGATTTGATTTTATCAGCGTATGGGTTTAGCTCTGTAATGTCTCATAAATAACTTTGCTTGCATACATTATTTAATAAATTCCCTGTTTCCAATAGGAACCCCTAAACATGTCTCTTCACTGATTTTCTATATTCTTGGGGAAAAAATATTCCAAAAATCAAATGAGTGGTAAAATTTCTGTAACCCTGACCATTACTGACAAGATATTAGTATAATTGAACTTGGCATACTGGCATTCTGATCAAAACATCAGACAAATATGGAACTGTGAACTGTAAGAATACCTTTATAAAATACTCCAGGAAAAGTGAAAGTGTGTCTGAATTTACAGCATTCTTACTGAAAAAGAATTTCACAGTGCATAAACTGCAAAAGGGATTTCAAGACCATTTCATTCAACACTCTGTTCTGTGCAGGAATCACTACACCAGTTTCTCAATCTTTCATCACACAAGGACCCCTTCTGACCTTGTTTTCGTCTTGTGGCCCCTTTGTCCAGGTTCCATTACTGGATACAGACATGGGACAGTTACTGATGTGCTTTCTGGTGTTAACAAGACATACAGTCAGTATTATACACTCTGCTTTTCTGTGGCTCCCTTGACACATGCTATGGTTCCCCATTACATGTTTTTCACCTATGGCTCCCTTCAAATATCTTAGAATATTTGGTGCCATACGGCCCTCAGTTGAGAACTACTGCACGAAACCATGCCAATAAATGGCCAAAAAAAACACCCATTTGATAATCTTCTGCAAGAAGTCACCCATGGTTCAGGGCAGACTCTTCCTGCAAATTTCTTCTTATGTATAATCTGAGTCTCCTTTCTTTTAATTTCAACAAATTCACCTTCTCCTGTTTTCAGTTTCAACAAACATACAGCCTTTTAGATATTTATAGATAAAGTTCTTTTGCAAGACTTTTGGAAGTTCAACAAACCAAATTCCTTTAACAATTCTTCATAGAAGTTGGTTTCCAGCACTTAACATTCTGATAGCTTTGAATCTGTTCTAGTTTATTTGCCTGTTTATTAAATTTATAGACTGCCCATCTCATATACATGACTCTGGGCACTCAAATGAAAAATGAAAAAACCCAATGATATTGACATTAAAATAGCAGCTAAGAGGACTTACAAACACTCAGGTAAGCCATGACATGGTTTCATCCTGGTCTCAAGCTCATAGGCAAAAGCCAGGAATTTAATGCCTTAAAGAAGGCCAGTATAAATAAATATCTTCAGATATTATTCAGAAAGATTTCTTTCTGGGGTGATGATATTTCAGAGGAGAGATAACACAGAAGAAAAGGATTTCTTTCTGAGTCCAACCAGATGGAACTCTCTAGTAGATGGGCCCTGGAGCATGCCTCATCTGCCAGATCTAATTGGACAGGTAGATACCAGTGAGACCTAAGTAAAACCTAAGGGTTTTAAAGGTAGTCACCGGGATCATTAATTGCATCTGGAAGCATACTGATAACCAATGCAGCTTGTGGAGCAGAAGTGTCACATGTGTTGAACAACTGGTACCCATAACTGCACTCACTACCACATTTTGCACCAGCTGAATATCAAATACCCATGTACAGCATTTGTACATGTAGCCCATGTACAGCAGTAATCCATTTGGGAAGTGGCTAAGGCATGAATGACTGTGAGCAATTTCTCTATGTCCCCTTTAAGGTGTCCAAATCAAATACAATTCTCCAAGTCTGGTCTAATCAGTATAAAGACCAACTGAGTCATACAATCTGGGTGTAATTATTCAATTAACACACTCCAAGATTGTATTGGCTTTTTTTTTTCTTTTTTTATTACTGTATGCACTGTATAAATATTTGGCTGTCTGTCTGCTATTATTTCTAGATTCTTTTGATGTGAGCTGCTGCCAAGCCATACATTTAGGAAGGAAAATGCATACAGTGTGGGGAATTCATGGTTCAAATGGAAGTACCTGGATCTCTGCCTCCAGCAGCTCTACAAGTAGGTCTTGGCATCTCTTTTGTATCCTGATGACCCTCAAGATGGTGCCCCAGAGGGCAGCCTCGCTGAACTCACAAACTTTGTTGCAATTCCACAGCTCTCTGCAACTCTTTGTAGACTACATATTCCACAAAAGAACTGGACCTGGAAGGCACATGCTTCTGTTTAATATCTAACTTTATTTAGAGTTATGTTATTATTTTATTTACTGTTGTCTTGCAAGTATGCTGAGCTGCTGTACTGAAGTCAAATTCCTCGCATGTCGAGCTACACTTGGCCAATAAAGTATCTGAATCTGAAAACACTCGTTAAGGACTTGGGTGTAATCATTGGCAGCAAACTAAACAGGAGTCACTTCTTAAAGACTACTGCAATTCTGGGCTGCATTAAAAGAAGCTATTAAACACATTTGGTTCCCCAATTCCCCTCTACTCTGCACTGGTGAGAGTACAATTCTGGGTATCAAATTTCAAGATGGATACGGACAAAATAGAACAGGTCCAGAATAGGGCAACAAGTGCGACAAAAAGACTTGAGAGCAGGCAAAAGAAAGCTGGGATGTTCAGTTCAGAGATAAACAGACTGAGGGGAGATGTGATATCAGCGTTCAGATCCATAAATGGCTAGGAAAGATGGACATAAAGTATTATCCATTGCCATAAAAACAAGGACCAGAAATATTGGATACATATTGCAACTATATAGACTTCACTTAAGTATAAGAAGAAAATTCCTGACAATAAGATCTGTGCAACAGTGGAACAATTTACCTTCAGAATCTAGGAGTTTGTCATCTCTGCAAGTTTTTAAGAGGAGGCTGGAGAGACACCTCTCAAGAATGGTTAACTGGTTTTCTTTCCCATTTCACTGGATTGCACTAAATTATCTTTGTAGTCCCTTGCAATCTCACAATTGATTATTTCAGTGGTTACCTATAAACAATGCTCAGGACATAATGTGAAAGAAATTGTGGGATTAGTTGGTGACACATTTAGATAGGGTAAATATTAAATAAGAAGATAGCTGAGAGAAGATGTAATAAAAAATAGGAAAGAAGATCAGAGTAGGTATAATTTATCCTTCATCTTAGCTCTATATAAATAAAGGAGAAAGGATTTTTATTTGGACACCAACTCGAAGTTTATGAATTTGGAGAGGGGAAAGAGGTAACTCAAGGAATAAAATGTAGGAGGATTAACAGTGCAATTCAGAACAGCAAGAAAAAGGGCTAGTATGTTTAAGCCATTATAGACTGGACTTTGCAGAGCAGCCATTATAAAAAAAGAGGTGATAGGAAAGTACATTTCAGTTCTACTAAAATTTGACCCTAAATTTGCTTGGTCAGAAAAATACTGATTATTTCTTCAACATTTTGGTGAGGATATTATTTCCTTGGGTTTTTCTGCACTGTTTCCTGTAATGTCTTCCTATTTATAATAGATTTGGACAACAGCTATTGGCACCATCATGAGACAGAAGCTGTACAAAACCCAACAGTTTGACTCCTGAGTAGTGAGGAAGATGAAAAGTTATATAGTCTCACAATATAATGTGTCTGTATCAACAATTTACTAGGATCACTCTCCCCCTTGCTTATATATTTGGAGAGCACAAGGTGGATGAAGATTTTATGAGATGATTGTTTTCCATCAGGGATTGAGGAATATATGAGTTTGTCAGGAAGCCATAAAAGTGATAAAAAGGTAAAAGTTTCCCCTGCTAGTTGTGGCTGACTCTAGGGGGCAGTGTTCATCTCCGATTCACAGATGAGGGAGCCAGCATTTGTCCGAAGATGTTTTTGTGGTCATGTGGTTGGCATGACCAAACACCAATGGACACAGAACACTGTTACCTTTCTCATTGAATTAGGTGATACCTATTTATCCACTTGCATTTTTATATGCTTTCTAACTACAAGGTTGGCAGGAATTCATTCTGTTATGTGGTGGCACTTGGGTCTTGAATTTGGGCTATTGACCTTCTGGCTGACAAACCCAGCATCTTAACTACTCAGCAACCATGCTGGTGGTATCAAAAGACTGCCAAGATCTTTTGTGATCTTATTTCACTATTCTTGTGCTTCTTCTAACAGAGAGGTCCAACTACATATCTCTTTGTCCTAATTATTTTTTTATGCTTAGCATTCAGCTTAAATTATAGAGGGAATGTATCCAATCCATCCAGTCTCCCAGGCCAGCCAAAATCTCAATGCAAACATCAAAAGGCAAGAATAATCGTAACTTACAATAAACAAAATGAGTAATCTTCACTTACAATAAGCTTACTCAGTAAACTCAACCACTGACAATCTTTCTTAAAAGTTACAAGCTATTATGCAATCATCCTTGTCAAAGATGTACATTTTCATTTTGCTGTCATAACATACAGCCCTCTGTTCAGTAATACAACAGAGAATATAACCAGCTTATAAAATGTTAATGTGTACAAGGAAGAAAATGCCTGTTATTTATCTTCTATACTGTATTCAGACATTCATGAAATTGAAAGTTAATGTACCAGAGACTTTCATTATCTGACCCATTCCATTCTAGCATTAAAGTACCATATCACTGAAGAGAGAGAAGACCAATATGTCACCAACATAAGATGTAAAAGGTCAACAAAACAAGCATCAATAAAGCATTGCCCTGTGTTAAATTTTATAATGCTCAGTGGAAAATACATTGGCTGAAATTATTATGCACAACAGCTAAGCTGAGAGAAATATGTTTACAAACAGTTTGTTTTTAGTAAAATAACAGGCATTTATTCTTAGCTGCCTTATGGGTAATCTTTTCATTCAGTGACCATTCAAAGTTATGATGGTGCTGAGAAAAATGACTTTTGACTGGTCCTCACACTTACAACTGTTGCAGCATCCCCAAGGTCACATGTTTGCAATTTGGGTACTTGGCAACCAGCATGTATTTACAACATTTGAAGCATCTTGGGGTCATGTGATCACCATTTGTGATCTTTCCAGATAGTTTTCAACAAGCAGGGTCAATGGGGGAAGTTTACTTAACAAATGCAACAAAAAAGTCGTAAAACTGGGCACAAGCATGTGATAACTCACGTAACAACCACATTATTTAACAATGGAAATTGTGATCATAAGTCCAGGACAATCTGTATTAAGGACATTTCCAAAAGGCACACGAACTATCAGTATATTCCTTAATGAAGGAATAAACACAGCATTTAGTTTAAATTATGTCTTATTTTTAAATTATTTGATAACAGTTTAAGTTTATTAAACTTTCTTTTCACTATGCTTCATGCATAACCAAATAAAATAATTCATTCTAAAAAATTAATAGAGTCTAATTATTAGGTTCAATGTAAACTTGATATCTTTGGAAGAATTAAGCATATAATCATGAAGCTGGAGGCCATGAAGTTGTACACTCTTCTCTCATACCTTTTGTCATTTGTTAAAGTATAATTAGACTTGGTTTCTCTTGGAAATAGAATTATTCTTATACAAAATAATGTATATATTATACATTAATATTTTGAATTATTATATTCATCCTTTGATAAGTGTTAACTAATAGAACATTATTTAGTTATGAAATAATTATAATGCTATTGTTGATTAAATCACTAGGTGAAGAATTATGTATTAAAATACCCTGCTAACAACACTATGAAATGAAACATTAGATTAGTCCCACATCTAACATTTTATAATGCTGGAACAATTCCTGAAGAGGAAGGAAGATGAAGTCCACTTCATTGACTATTACTATCTTCAATCAGTACTATCTCAAAATTTCAGTATGGGAAAATTAGGAATCATGGTTAAAATGCCCAGAATTATGCAGTTAGAACACAGGTCTTACTCATCGAGATAGAGGAAATCTCTGACCTTCCAGATCTTGTTTGACTGCAATTCCCTTCAGCCTAGCCACTATAGCTAGCAGCGGCCAGTAATCTGGTATGATGGAAAGATCATCTAACATCCTTTGAAAAGCCTCAGAATCTATACTACCCCAAGGACTTTATGTTCAAGTAATATTGCATACCACTGGGCTGTAGAAGCAGAAAGGATTAGAACAGAGGCAATCACAATCTCCATATATAGAGCAGAGACTAGGTTGCCACTGCAACAAGCTATTTGTCTTGTCATGCCACCGTTACAAAGGGTAGTGTTTTCTCAAACCTCCCACTAGCAGAAATGTAGACTGAAAAATTTTCCAGAGTCAGTATTTTTTGTGTGGAAATATTCCAGATCAGACTAGTTCAGAAGTTTCAGAGTTATATGATGTTTGCTTTTCAGTCTATTGCTCTAAAAATGGAGAAGCTAAAAGTGATTACATTGTATATTATTGTATTATGTGTTATCTAAGACAATTTCATTTATTGCACTCATTTCACATGCTAGCAAGGTTGTGCTCAAAATACTACAAGCTAGGCTTCAGCAGTATGTGAACCGATAACTACCAGATGAACAAGCTGGGTTTCAAAAAGGCAGAGGAAGTAGAGATCAAATTGCCAACATTCGCTTGATCATGGAAAAAGCAAATGATTTCCAGAAAAGCATCTACTTCTGCTTCATTGACTACACTAAAGCCTTTGATTCTATGGATCACAACAAATCATGGCAAATTCTAAAAGAGATGGGAGTACCAGACCACCTCACCTGACTCCTGAGAAGCTTGTATGCTAGTCAAGAAGCAACAGAATGGAATATGGAACAACATATTGGTTCCAAATTCCGAAAGGAGCACGACAAGGCTGTGTATTGTTACCCTGTTCATTTAACAATGAACCAATGCCCATTGTATTAATGATGCCATTCAACCATCTCATCCTCTGCTGATGAAAAAATTCTCCTTTTGCCTTCAATCTTTCCCAGCATCACGGTCTTTTCTAACGAGTCCTCTCTTCTCATTATATGGTCAAAGTATTTGAGCTTCAGCTTCAGTATCTGTCCTTCCAATTAACAGTCAGGGTTGATTTGCTGTAAGATTGACTGGTTTGATCTCCTTGCCATCCAAGGGACCCTCAAGAGTCTTCCCCAGCACCATAATTCAAAGGCATCAATTCTTCGATGCTCAGCCTTCCTTATGGTCCAGCTCTCACAGCCATACAATACTACTGGGAA
>JANHZU010006810.1:233652-245393 GCA_032468055.1 Acrochordus granulatus | reverse complement strand
TAGTTTAGGAGAAACACTGGTATAAGCTTGTTTAAATAATGTGACCAACCCAATATAGAAATACGTACTTTGTGTGTGTGTGTAAAATTTGCATCATTTCAAGAAAAAAATGGTTCATGGATAGAAAGGGGGCTCTCATTTACTTGTCTGCAATTCCTTGCAACAGCTGGATCTTTTTCTGGCATCTGGGATAGCCATATCTATCTCACATCTGGGATAGATGGACAGAAGATGTGATGGATCTTTGCATGGGACACATGGAAGAACTGTCCAACTTAAAGAGTCATAATAGGGAAGGTTAGTTATTACTGTTGTTTAATGAGGATTTGACTGAATGATTCTGAAAATACAAAATCCTCATGATGCAAATAATTTGGTTGTGTAAGGGAAGAAATCATGTCTATTTCAGATCTCAATTTATCTACCTAAATTCAAAATGCATTTGTTTTCTGTAGCATTTCTAGCTTGTTTAACTCTCCTGCTTGTTTTCTCCTTCCTTTTTTTTGGTAGAGGAAATGATCCGATTAAAGGTCCTTTCAAAGCCACAGAAAGCTCTTTTGTACTTTTGCAAAGCTGAAAATGACTGACAAGACATTAATAACAAAACACAGCACAGCCAGTCCTAGACTGCTAGCAACAACAATGGATGGTGCAAAACAAGCAGTTCGAGCTTAGAAATAATAACATGCCCACATACTTGGCTGCAGCAGCACAGATCCTTTCTGATCGATGGATGTAAATATAAAGGCTGATAGTATTGTAATAAAACAATGAGGATCATCTGAAAGTATTTATTGCAAATTGGAAATGCTACTGTTTTTGAAGGCAAAGCTATAAATAGGAAGTGACATCAATGGATGACTTTGATGTTTCCCATCATGGCCTATTTCAGCTGCTGAGTCACCATTTCATTTGTTTAACAGTAAAAGCTGACATCAAAGTTGAAGTGAACAAAATTTTCAGAGGCTTAAAAGATAAAGTTAATAGATGACCTGTTATCCCTTTTCCTGTAATTTTTCCAAAGCAACGACTGCTTAAACATACTCCTGACATTTTAAAATAAAATTATGAACTCTTCACTTTGAGTTTAAATGGCTTCGATCATATTCTTCTTCAAAAAACTCGAGTGTACAATATTCATTCTATTTTTAAAAACAGACGCATGTCCAAATAAGTCCGCTTCACCAGAACTTGTCAGTGCAACAGATGAATAAATGAGGCTGGTGGATGCCCCATGAATAAAACGGAGAGTTTGAATAAATCTCCCCTACTTGCTTTGATAGGCCCCCTCCATTTGTTTCTCCACAGATTCTACAGCAGATTTTGAGGAAAAGTTAATCAAAATCACCTTCTTTCCCTTTAGGACGCAATCTCAGCGGTCCCATTTTTGTGCTAGTGTGGTCCATATCCATGGCTTTTGCACTACCATCCAGTGGGACCCATCTGGAGGTACCTTGTCTGTCACTGCTCCTGCACTGCATCCCAAGATTTGGTTGGCCGCAACCTGCCTACCTTTGAAAAATATCAAAGACCCCTTTTTCCAGGCACTAGGTCAGGGAGTGCTTACTGTGTTGTTTTTATCGTTTAATTTCAGTGCATAGATGATGTGTGCCTTTTTGAATGGTGTGTTGAGCAATGGTATAGAAACTGAATAAATAAATAAATAATTTAAAATTTCAAAGGAGATAGTCACTGTAATTCAAGTGTTTATTTCTAAATATATTTAATATGCAATGGCAGTGGAAGCACTTTTTCCTCTCATCTGATTCTTAATATTTTCTTCCTTTTATATTTATTTATGCCAGTGAATCTAAAACCAAAGACAAATCAGGAGTCTTCCGTAGCCTTCCCATCTTTACCATTTCTTATCTCAGTTTCTGTTTTCTAATATTCAACCAGAGATGTTACTGATTCAGAAAAACGGATCAGTGACTAAAAACTGATTCACTGAAGTGTACAAATAATAAATAATAGTAACATGAAGAATAAGATTCATAAAGTCTAAAATATTTAGTATCCTATGTACATTCTGATTTGCATTATGATTGAGCAAAATAACCGATATGCAGACTGTTTAAGACTATATGCAATACATATATGAGGGAAAAGTGCTGAATTTGCACAAGCAATAGGGAAGTAAATTCTGATTGGGCAAGTGTCTATTCTGGTTTGTGTGTGGAAGAGGTATGGTGGAATAAATAGGGATGGAGCACCTGTTATGAGGCTTGAGGAAAAAGAAATTGCACTGGAACTGAGCCCCACTGTGCTCTGTTCACACAGAATAGTTGGTCAAAAAAAGCTTCCTGTTGATTCAGCCCTTAAACAAATGGTGAAAATTATGAGCACAATCAAATCATGGTCTTTAAGTGCTTATCTTTCAAGGTAAAGATAGTCCTTCATATAAATTAGGGACACTGCACTTTCTCTTTTTCATTTACACTAGATTTGACAACCCTGACTCACAATTGCAAATTGTTGTGAATGGCAGCATGTGTCTGACAGCTGCACTGCACATTTCTGGTATTCAGAGAGCATACTAATGCAGAAATCTGGAAGATTTCTGGAAGAGATGTCTCACTGAATACTACTTGTAGTGTCTCATCTGAGGCTAAGTCAACAAGTATACCACACTTCCAAGCTGGAAGGTTGAAATATTGTATCTTGAGAGACAGAAGAGAATGAATTCCCATCTTGGTTCTCATAGGTATCTTTAACATTCTTTTGCCTTATATGGGTGTATCTTTTGAATACCTCTCTTACAACATCATCAATTCCTTCCACTGAAGAATGGAGAAAATCCTCAAGAGTGATGAAAGAGTCAAATTACTTTTGTTTGTTGAAGTATTATTTGCAGACTAATGAAGGAATGCTAAAAATTGGGATATTGTGATCTAAAAGAGAAAGGTTAGGGCTATTCCAAGTACTGAATTCATCAAAGAAACATGCTATTTAGAGATGCCAACTGAAATCATATAAAATATTTTTATCTTTTATTTTGAATATTTCTTTAGAATATTTTTAAAATATTTTTAATCTATTTTAAAAATACTGTAGAATGTTTTTACTAACTTCTTCATGGGAGAATCATCAGAAATCAACTACACAGGAAATATATCTTTAAATAATTCTGATTTACTCTTAAAGAAGTTTATAGTTTGTTTGTGTCCGAAATCCTTATCAAAATTAACAAGGCCTATAAATTATACTTTTCAATTCATTGTTGTTTTACTATTCTTCAAATTAATATTTTTATTCTCGCTTTTCTTCCTTCTAGTTTTCTAAAATGGCTTTAACAAAAACCTCTTCATGTATTTTGCCTCTCAATTCCTATAAAGTAACTTCATTGAAAATATGCACATTTTTCCACGTATTAGGCAAGAACTTGTCTGTCATAATAAAAAAGGTAAAAGTTTCTCCTTTTGGTTATATCTGACTCGAGGGGGTGGTACTCATCTTCGTTTCACAGCTGAAGAGCCGCATTGTCCAAACACACTTCCATGGTCATGTGGCCGGCATGATTATATGCCAAGGCACACAGAATGCTGTTACCATCTCACCAAAGATGGTCCCTATGTATCTACTTGCATTTTTACATGCTTTCAAACTGCTAGGCTGGCAGGAGCTGGAGCAAATAATGAGAGTTCACCCCATTACGTGGCAGTGTTTAGGTTTCAAACTGCTGAGCTGCCAACCTTGCGGCTGACAAGCCCAGCAACTTACCTGCTAGGCCCCTGTGCCCCCATGTTGTCATAATACAAAATGTGTATTATATTACTGGTACTGTGACTACACTTTAATATTTATTGATTGCTAACAGTGTATAATGGTTGGGTAAAGTGTTAGAGAAGATATATATTATATACGTATCCCAAGTTGACAGCAAGATTAGTCAATCATTGACAAGGATATCTTTTGAGAGTAATTTTTATGTATTGACTGATCCAGATTTATAGACATCCTTATTTCTGAGCCTCAGGGCAACAATTTTACTTTAGCAGAACCATTGACAAATGACAAATGCAAAAAAAATTGCCTAACAACAGTTGCACATGAGTCACTTTTTTGTAAGATAGACAACTATATTAATTTGCTAAATAAATAAATAACATCTTTAAAGACTATTATATATGGTTTTCCAACACTCGTAGATTCAGAACAGGAAGTACACTTAAAAAACTTGCATCCAAACAAATATAGGTCCTAGCTGAAAGCATTTTGGAAGAACACATACACTGTTTACAATAATATATGTTACTACAACATGCATAATTTTGACTGATCCTTCTTTCTTTCTTTGAATGGAAAGTCTAACTCTTTATCCCTGGAAGCCGAACAGTGTTTGCAATATACAAAGCTTTTCTTCCTCTTGTAATTTTTCTTTGACCTGTTAACTACTGAATGCAATTTGCTGGGAGATTTTTTTTTAAAAGAAGCAAAATAAATCTGCATATATCCAGTTTAAGATGTAAATGATTATTCTGAGAAGAATAAAGGCTGTAAATATTTTGAGAAGTGGCCCCCTAGTGCCTCTTAAGGATTCAGAAATGCTCCATGTGCTGGGTAATTATGTAATATATAGTAAACCAGCTGGTCTGAACTGTTCTCAAGGGGCCTGGATGACATCAAAATGCTCTGTTCTCCCAGCGAGAGCTATAATCAAGCAGGCAACAACATAAAGTCAGATTAAAACTGACACTGAGTTGTCAGTTTTTAATGCATTTGAAAGTAAGTGCTAAGCTATAAACTGTGGTTTTGAGAAAAAAATGTTTTAAAAACACACACACTGACACATTGATGTTTCTTATAGAAACAGATTCCTATAGATGTGCAGATTTATATGGACGAATGGATGAATAGGTAGGTAAGTAGGCTGTGCAAATAATGGGATACATTTCTTATTAGAATATCCTGGCCAAGATTCAAATACTACTTAAAATCAAAAGGGCTTACTGAGAACGGTGACCAAAATGAATATTGTTAAGACATCTGCCTGTCAGAAAACCATTTAAAATATGAAATTGTAAATATTTTATTAAATTTTAAACATTTTTTGTGGTTCTTATTCAAGTTTAACAAAGAAATAATGTAAACCAGATTCTGTTTCCCCAAAGTGTACTAAATGTTGCTTAATTTTTAGGGGAACTGCAAGGCAACATTTGAAGCAGCTTCTGTGCATTATTTTTTCTTCTTTTTTAGAAACAGTCAAGTCAATGTTTATGCATCCTATTTCCAATACTCAAAAGTTCAGTGTTAATTTGGGATCGTCAGACACTAACCCTATGCAAAGACCATCACAAATGTGAAACCCTGTAGGGTTTTTTTTTAAAAAAAAAACCTTATCTGCTTCATCTCTGAAGAAAAGTTTTGTTGTCATTTTGATACTGTACATTTTATTATGGTATTTTGTGGTGGAGATAAAAATATAGTAAACATAATACCTTACTAGGTATAATGATGACAGCCTTGCTAGATAGACATAAAGTACGATCAAATGAACTAATTTACTTTATTGTAGAGCTACATTAGTAGAATCTTTCAAGTCTGAGAGTACAATTCTCCCTCCTGTCTCTTTATAGCCTGAGAAACTAGGGAGGGTCTTTTCTGAGCCTCTTGCCCTGCCCACTATCCAGCTTTGGGCTATGTTATCTCTTGTCTGACCATCCCTTGGCAGCATCTCTTGGCCCAGTCCCAAGGTCTTTCCCATATCATTACAAATGGAGTATGCTCGGTCAGTGGGTTGAATGTGGGCAAATCATTGAGCATCTTAATAGTAATACCAGACAAGTTGCCTAAGCCGGGGAGGAAGGCTCACAGCTAAAAGGCTTTCTATGACTAGAGTACACAGTTCTTACCAACCTCTAAATACCTCACTCTCTGTTCTTTAATTTTATGCTATAATTTTTTATGGTATGATTTCAAATCTATTTTTTACCTCCAGCGGAGATACTCAGTTGATATCTATGCAATCCCTCTGCCTTCCATTATTATTTATTACATAAATAAAACCAAGAGCATAATTTAAAATTTAATTTAAATTTAACATTTAATTTGAATGAGAAAAGATACAGCAACTTAAACTGCAGTGAAATTTGATTATGAAAGCACTACATTAAAACTGAAGCTTGGCTTGTTGAATCAATCACATGGTTGCATTTTACAATAAATCATGGTTTATAAGCCACAATAGTAATTTCAATTTGAAACAAAACCAGTCATATTGTGGCTTAATGATTACGTATACACATCATTCTACCGATGGAGTTGACATGGTAGCACAAGAGGAATGAGAGTATATTGAACCCAATTTACCTCGTGGGGCTTCAAGTCATCTCTTCTGTCTTTTAAATGGTATTTTTCACATACTTTTCAGTAACTTCAGAAGAGGTTGATATAAGAAGGTGGCTGCAGTTTTTCTTCCCTGTATTCTTATTTTCTTTTTCCTTCCTTCCTCCTTTGGTCCCTCCCTCCATCTAGCAAAAGATTTCTGATTTCCTTTAAACCTTCATATCTGTGATTTACTTCTCAGGCCATCCAGACAAGAGAGTTACTGATTTACAGATAGTCTCCCCTCTTTAAAAAAAAATAGGCACAATTCTTATTTAATAAAACTAAAACACTGTAGTGTTTTCTTTTTCGCTTTACTTTTCCTCCCTGTGCACAGAGTTACAGTGATGTTTTCTTGTCTGTGAAGACTCTCACTCGTCCTTTTGGATTAAAGGCGAAATGTCTTCGACTTGAGAAAAATCCAGTCCAGATGCCTGTTTTTTAACTTTGTTGCAGTGATGTTTTCTGTTAAAATCTGAAATCCCCCCATTAATTAAAACAAGCCAACAGCAGAGATCTCTTCTCTTGGTAGGTGGATTCAGATGGATTTATACACAGATAGAAACCAAAAACACAATATTTAGAGAATTTTCTTGTTCTGGTTCCCTTTCTTTAAGGAATTCATACCTGTAGTATCATGGAGCAAATTATCCTGAGTTTCTTTAAACATCCATTCATAACGCCCAGAATCATAGGAGTTCTGACAGCATTCATCATACAGGTACAACAACTCAGTCACTCACTCACATAACAGAGGCAGGAAAGACTAACCTCTGCTCAGAATCATACCTTTGATAGTTTAGCATACAAGAAGAGAAGGGGAAACAATTCCCAGTCAAGTATGTCTCTGGGAGTGTGTCCAAGACTAAATGATGGGGGTACAATGTTGCAATCCAAACCTGGACTCTTTTTTATATTCATCATGATGTTACATGCATGCCATAAAAGTATGAAGGTTGTGCTGCTGCACAGCTTTTGTTATTTTGATGTACAAGATAAGATCTTGGGGAGACTGCTGAAAAATTAATATGATAATTTCAGGAAGATATCTTCTCCAATGCTGTTCACTATGTGTCAAGTGTATATTTTATTTTCCTCACATTCCCCAGCAGTTGTGCTATTATTACATTTTTGTTAGAGAACAACCATCCTGGCAGGGAGGGCTCAAGTGCTGAGTTTGCCTGGAGTCACTGTGTAAACACAAGAGGGCTAGTAATCATCATGGGCGAATCTCTCACTTGCTTTTTGTCAGGAATCTAAGGTGTGATTCCACTTCGTCCAGCAGCTAGCTAGTGCTGCTGGTCCAATTGGACCCGATTTTTTACAGCCCTCCAAAGCCAATAGGTTAGAAAGTACAATGCAAAGGGAGTGGGAGATGCACACAGCTGTTTCACGATCATTACCATTCATCAGTGCACCTTAGCCTCACTACAGCCATGCAAAGGACAACCCCTGGGGCCAAGTGGTCAACAACACTAGTCATGATCAAGGCTAAGGCACAATGATGAATGGTACTGATTGCAAATCAGCTGTCTGGTTGGTGGATGAAGTGGAATCATGCCTTGGATTCCCCACAAAAAGCAAGTGAAAGATTGCCCATGATGACATATCAATGTCTCACTACAGCACTGCAAAGGGCAACCCGTGTGGCTGAGTGGTCAGCAATGCTAGTTGTGATTGCAGAAGCCCAAGGATTGAGGCTAAGGTGCACTGATGAGCAGTTATAACCATGAAAGAGCTGGATCTGCCTCTTCCTTTAAATCGTACTTCCTAACCTAGAGGGCTATAGATCTGACTTTCTCTGAATGCCTTAGAGTCTTATCTAGTAGCTCCCATGAAAAGGCGATGGAGATTCCTGTATTATAAGCAGAACACAATAAAATAGTTAGATTGAACTCTTCATGTGTTTCATGTCTTCTGGTTGTTTGTGCTTGACAGTTCTACCTTTCTTAGTGAATTTTCTGTTATTAAAAAAACATAATGGGAAAAACATGAGACCATTCCAAATGATGTCACCTGGAACTTACTCACTTCTCTAAAATTACATAAATCAGAGACAGCCATAATACAATGAGGGACTGAATAATCACCCAAAATTAGAAGTAACTACTGGAAAAATAAAAATTCTAGTTTAGAACTGCCTCTCCAAACAACAGAGGGAGCCATTTGGATGGAGGCACCATTAGTGACAGATTCCTTGCTACAGCTGGACTGTTTTTTAATACTGATGCTAAAATGCTCTGAGACCAACATATTAAAGGACATGTGGGTTTGGAGATGTTACAATAAAATTCCCTAAATTTTCCCCAAGATATTAATCTGTTCTGTCAAGGTGAGTTGAGTTGTGTGTGAGAAGCCATTAATAAATTAAAAAAACCCTCCTTCTTTACGTCATTCTGCATTGTTCATTCTCTCAATTCGTCATTTTAACATTGAAACAGGAATTATGTATCAAGGCAATTCTACTGCAGAAAAAGATAGAAGATAGTATTTGTTAATAAGCTACATAAATATTATTCAAAATTTCACAAATATAAAGTTTATGGTAGAGAAATGTTCCAAAAATTGTATTCTCTTTAATTAGTACCAAATATAGTATGTGTTCATCTCAAAATATGTTTCCATAATATAGCTAGATGTGTCTACCTCTGTGAGGGAGTTGGGCAGTTCCCCAACTCCTAAATATGATAAATATGTAAATTAAATAAATAAATTTATCACTATCCCTGGACAAATGAAAGAACAGCTAAGGAACCATGAGAAATCAGCAAAAAAAGTTCCAGGGACATTTTTATTGACATCCTTGTCCCCTTCGCAGGAGAGGTAAATTGTAATTATTGTTGTTTTTATTAACTTTAAAACAAAATTCCATGCTGACCCAAACAGAGCAATGCCACAATTTTTAGGGATGAATATATTACAGAAGAAAGATAGTACAGGTGAAATGCCTCAAGAACCATGGAGGACAATCTGAATTAAAATAGGAACAAATAAATACTAATTAGTTTTTTTTACTTAACTCTGTTTTTGACACCATCAGGTGTGCCATGGAGATAAAGTCCATGTTACACAAGAAAAAACGATCAGAGCAAGTTATTTCAGTGCATTCTTAATAAAAACAGTGACAAAATGAAATAAAAGTTTGTTTGTTTTTTAGTAGTCTTAAAATATACACAATAACAGTTTTCTTCCTTTACAATTAACAAATGTAGACAATGACTGGCCCTTTTCTTTGTGTATACCTAGAATACAAAGTGTTATTATAATGGGACTGAGTCAGGGTTTAGATTCAAAATCTGAAGTTCCAATTACCGTAGTTATTCCCCTCCCTTTGATTCAAAGATATGGCTCTATAGGAAATTCATCACAGCAAGCAAAGTAAGTGAAATATTCAATTTATGGTGTAAATTTCTTAGCCACTATGTGATAATGTTAAGAGACCGGTTACATAGTATTATACAGTATACATATGATGCATCAATATCTAACTTTCAATTCACATAAAACCACCATGATTTCTGGGGCTCTATCTATTTACCTACCTACCTGCCTACCTACCTAATTATTTATTCTCCTGGAATAAGTCTATATTAATAGCAATGAATGGCACTTCCTCCAAAACAAAACCCTTAAAATTCAATCTCCAGTTTTGTCTATTTTATGTTTCTCATCTCTGCTTCTCTCTGTATAATTTACCACACATATATGAGAAAACACTACATAAATAGATGAAATTGATTTTCTTACCAGATCATTTTATATAAGAATTCAAACTCTTGCTTAAACATCAGATTTAGTTATAGTTGGGTGATTCCACAGAGCATTAAAAAGCAAAAACTTTCAAGAATTTGAACTACAGTGGTACCTCACAAGATGAGAAACTCACAGGACGAGCAAAAAATTTAATCAAAAACCGCAACTCACGAGACGAGGAAACTTCGTGCCAAACCTTGCGCGTCATCAGTAAGCGCGCTCTGTATTTCCCTTTCAGGCAATTCTGTGCAAGAGTTCTGCTGACTCTTACCTCGTGCTTTACTCCATTGTTGCAGACAGCAACCCCGTGCGAGAGTTTTGGCGCACGCGCGTTCTGCCGACTCTCCTCTTGCACAGTTTACTCCATTTCCATACAGGCAGCAGTGCGCGCACACGCGTTCTGCCTACGATCCTGATTGTAATGAGCACCGTGCGATCAGCTCACGTGGGAAATCTCCCAACGGAGCTCTCACTGCATAAACAGCATAAATTAAGTGAAAGGCATTAAAGAGAGAGAACTCCGGAGACTCCCGATTCAATCTCCAGGAAGTCTCCTCCCCCTCCTCTCCTCTCCTTCGTGCCGGGATATTCTTAAAGCTGTGCACGTGCGTGGGGAGAAGTGACAAAGGGGGGATTTCTGCTTGGGGCAAGGACAAGGACAATTTCTGCTCTCCCCCCTTTGTCGCTTCTCCCTTCATAGTACAGAGGAAAGAAGCCCTAAACACTAAATAAATATGAATGGTCTCTGTCCAGGAGCTGAAAAGCTGCTGCCAGGCAAAGCAGAAACTGCAGATTACTGTATGGACAGCTGATGTGAGTTGCAAAAGTCAACTTCCTCTGTACCCTACTGGGGTTCTTCATAAAATGCCAGCTAAATCCAATCAGCTCTTCTTATATTACACATGAAAACATGCTGCATTAATGTGAAATGTTTTCTCCACTTACAAACTTCATCTTATTTTCTAAAAGTTGGCTTCTTTACTATTTTATTCCTAAATATACACACAGATAACATTACCTGGAACAAACCAAATTTCTAAATTTATAATGTCATGATTGCAATCTCCTATACTAGAGATGAAGAACGAGGACATGAGGCTTTTTAAATGTTATTCTCTACAATTCCCAACATCCTTCATCGTTGTCAAGTGATAGTTTGGTAACATTTAGTTCCTACCCTTGCCATTCTCTGAGCTCTGCAAAGGAATAATTTGATGTGAAGGTGATTAATGCCCTCGTCATCTCAATCCTGGACTACTGTAATGCACTCTACATGGGGTTTCCTTGAAAAGTACCTGGAGATTGCAGCTGGTGCAGAGTGCGGCTGCGCAGATGATTTTAGGGGCCAATAGATCAGCCCACATCACATCTTTGTTCTGCGAGCTGGACTGGTTACTGGTTTGCTTCCGGGTACAATTCAAGATGCTAACATTGACCTCCAAAGCCCTTCATAGCATGGGACCAGGCTATGGGACCAGAATCAGCAGAGGAGTCCTTCTCCGGTTCCCATCGGCTAAGGAATTTCAGCTGGCAGGGTCCAGGAGTCAACTGCTGTGGCTCCTGCCCTAGGGAACATCTTGCCCCTCGAGCTGAGGGCTGCCCCCTTCCTGATGGCCTTCCGGAAGGGCCTTAAGACCTGGCTCTGCGAGATGGCCTGGGGCTCC
>JANHZU010006810.1:193592-217590 GCA_032468055.1 Acrochordus granulatus | reverse complement strand
CAGTACACAAAAATATCATTGTCTAAAACAATGATACAAATGATACAAACAACTATCAGTCTAAAAACACATTGCATCTGAGGCTACTGACACATGTATCAAACAAACCTCTAAACAAGTCTATGATGTTTATTATCACAGAATAATATAGAGTTATAATATATAAATAATATAAATACAGCATAGGAGTATTACAAAATCACAACCGCAAGATGTAAATTGGCATTAAAAATGCCCAATGTTTAATTAATTAAAAAGCACATAATAATAAAGAAAAATACATATGTATGATGGAGAAAAAGGACTCGATCCATTAAACCTCAAAACAATGGGCAGGCTCAGCAAGAAAATAAAACTACAGTACCCTGCTTCTGTAATTCTTATTAGAAATTTACAAGATAACCCATGCCCCACTGGATCATCATCTGATCATCTGATATTTCCTTACTGAAACAGAGAAACAGAATAACCGAGGGTGGGCCGAAAAGCAAAGGAAACAGGAGCAACTTCCGCCTTTCTGCTGGCTTTCACACTGAGTTTCCTTGTGGGAATCTGGCAGGGAGCATTGGAAATCTCTTTTCCCTTCCTTTCTTCCTCTTCTCATCATGAGAGTAAATGGCTGCTGCTGGATGGGGGAAGGAGTTGAGGCCTACAGACTGGCTGGGAAACTGTCACTAATGTTAAAAATGAAGATCATGTGACTGCAAAGCAGGCCAGTAGTGCAGCCACAGCCCGCAGCACTGAAGCAGACACAACCTCCCCAAATTTTATTGTCTCAGGAGTCATGGGTCCTGGATTTTGGACACGTAAGTTAGCCCATTTGAGGTACCTTGATTCAAAAACTGTTGCCCTATGATGTACTATTTCACCTTGTAAAAGGTCATGACCACAAGAGTTTTAGTAGTATACATATACATGATTCATTCCCAAGTTCTGGAAAATTCTTTCCCTAAACTGATGTGGATCTTGCTTTCTGCCATATCTGATCTGGGAAGATCAGAGACAAAAGCCTCTAGCAAACTCCTTGGTTACGTTAGCTTCTAGCGGGGAGGAGAATTGTAAGGAGTTTATCCCAAGGTAGTTTCTGGATTTCCTTATTAAAGTTAAAGATCTTAAGTTCAGTTTGTTTCCACTCTAAGCTTGCCTATTGAATATTCATTTTACACAAAAGAACATTTTTATCTGACTTTTTATAAATGATTGTACAGTAGAACCTCCAACTGCGAGCATAATTTGTTCTGGAAGAATGTCCTTAATCTGGATCACTCTTAAACCGAAGCAAGGCTTCCCATAGGAAACAATGTAAAGTCAGATGATCCATTCCACACCCCCAAAAATATTCATAAAAAATAATTTTCAATGGAATTTTATGTAGAAATGAGTGTCCCTAGTATCTGAAACAAGTAACAGTGACTTGTTATTACACAATATAAAGTAGAAACAGAGCAAATGAACCAGCACTTATGGATCTGCTCCAAGGCAGATTCTGGCCATCAGTTGCTGCTTGGCCAGCGCTGTCTGGCGGCCCTATTGGATCGGGAGAAGCCGCCGCCGCTTGAGGGCAAAACAGCCTTTCCCCTTTTCCCTCGGCAATGACTTTCCGGGGGTCTTTCCTGGGTGGTTTAGAAATGTTTCTCATCATAACCTGCCTCCGTGCTATGAGAGGGGAGAAGAGATGGACAGGAGGGGACAGGCTGGATGGTGCTGTGCAAGGAGGGGTGTGTGTGTGAGAGAGAAAGTGACAGGGAAGATGGAGGGTCAGACTTCCTACACTTTGAGAAGAGTCCTGCCTGGCACGAGGGAGATGAGAGGGAGGAGAGGAGGGGGACTGCCTGGAAGGAAAATCTGGAGTCTGAGTCTCGGGAGTCCTTTCTCGAGAACGACTTTCACTTAATTTACACTTTTTACATCACAAGAGAGAGATCGGCTCCATTGTGAGATTTCCCATGCAAGCTCATTGTGCGGTGCTCATCTTGCGAGTTTTCGCTCATTAACCAAATTAATTTTTACTAAAATTTTTTTCTCGTCTTGTGAAAACTTCATGCACCAAGGTGCTCGCAATCAGAGGTCCCACTGTACTGAGTTTCTTTTATGATATTTTCCTAAAGCCTTACTCGTCTCTACCAAACTTCAAAGCAGTTTTGAAATTTTGAATTAAGGATTTTTTACTACTACCAAAAATGAATGTATTACAAATGACTATACATATGCCCCAAAAGAATGAAATTTATGAAAGGGAGATAAGCGGCAGTAAAAGCAAAAAAAAAGTTTACATTATAATAAAGAATGTTGTAAATCTTTTCTTTTTTTTTAATGGAAACACATTACAATACTACTTTAGGCATTAATAAATAAAACTGGCTGGCACCTTATATCTTTATATAATACGATGCATCCTGTCTTTGACACATAGTTATGAAGAAGCTTTATTTGCTTTATAATACAGTGTTGATGTGATTTATGGCTGCTAGATAGCTTTTAAATTAAGATTTCTATGATCGTTGTTTTCTATTAAAGCAAACATAATAATATTTCTCCCTTTTCAAAACAAAAAAACAATTCATTACAGAGCATNNNNAATCATTCATCTGGGACATGACAGTGATTAATTTCTGCTGATGAATTGGTTTCTTCCAATAATTAATTTAAGATAGTCATAATATTAGTAAGTGAGACATAAATTTTGCAGAGTATTTCTGGTTAAGTAAATGATACAATATTTTCATGACTTTAGCTTATGGTGCTTATTTTAATCTGTCAGATATTTGGAGAATATAGCATTGCCACAAAACACAATGCATAACATTTATACTCTTAGGAAAACATACATTTAATATTTAGGGTAGAAAACAACTTCAGATGATCACTAGATGGCAGAAAAAAGTTGGAGCTTTTCTATTTATTGCCATCTAGTAATTATCCATATTTTTGCAGCTGAAATATGTAATCTTAATGAAATATGAAACTATTTTTAAAAATCACAGTGCAGGTTCGTGGCATTGTATAGTATTTACAAAGCTCTATTGCTAGCAAAGATGGAATGAAAGAGGGCAACCAACAGCAAGGCAGATGGACTACACTGCTGGAAGACCAGGAGGACCAGGTTAGGGACAGATGGTCATGAAAAAATTCCTATCTATATGGTTGCTAACAGTCACCACCAACTTGATGGCACATAATCTATCAATCAACTATATTTAGTTCATTTCTGAGAAGGTATTCTGTGAACTTTACTGTATTTGATCACTACATAATATTCAAAATGCTGATAAGGCCATATTCTCCTATGACTTACCCCTATTGTCCTAGAAGGACTTCCTTTTCTTAAATAGTGCTTGCCAGTTGCTATTTTCATAATGATTTTACTGATGATATTTGCTTCCTGACTAATTATAAGATGTATCATTTAGTTACTAATTGATTAAACACCACAGGCCTTATTTACTTGCACATATGAAGAATTAAAGCACTTATTAGTTCAGTGAGCCAATTCTTCAATTTCATACTGTAAATAGTCCAATTTTTCAGCCACATTCTATTGGTTAAGTTCAAGTACTGTATGTGCAAATAAAACTCATGTCTACTTATCTCAAAGTAAGTTTGATAAAAACAAGTGTTAATAAACACAAGGTTTCTCTGAGTTCAGATGACATAACTTGGCCTATATCCCCTACAATCACAAAAATCAAAATAATTATGGTAATACTATGAGTTTGGGAAGGATGTAATAAATTATGACACTATAATGTTCATAGATTTTTTACGTAAAGATATGGTTTGTGTATATGTGTGGTGTTTACAGCATTAAATAAATTATCACCAAAGCTAGTTATTTCATGAAGAGTTAAAATTATTTCTCAAAATCTGGGCCATCATAGTACTGTATTATTCAAGGAGCTTTATTTGGGATACCTTGGCATCTATATAGGTAATGCTTGCTAAATAACTGTCCTATTTAGTGACTGTTCAAAGTTATGACAGTGCTGAAGAAATAACTTTACAACTGCCCCTCGTATGACTGTTGTACCATCCTTGCAGTCATGTGATCGAGTTATGGCTGCTTCGCAACTGGTGGGAATTTGCAGCCATCGCAATGTTCTGCGGTCACAGTTGCCATTTGCAGTTAATGGAGAAGCTGGCAATAAAATTGCAAGTCACAGTTACATGATGTCTTGCTTAATAATTGCATTGCTTAGACATTGAGTTGATAGTCCCCACAGTGGTTTTTAAGCAATGAGTATATAATAATTGCCTAAGACAAAACTTTTGACTATATAGTTTATTATTAGAACTAGAAACCTCAGTTCCTTCCAAATAAATGTTGCAGTTGAATCTGCTTCTGTGTGAAGCTTTAGTTCAAGTTTGCTTGTTTATTTATATCACATTTATATGGTTGCCCATCTCACAAAAAGACAAAGAGTCACTTGTCCGAGATGGGTGGGTATAGAAATTGAACAAATAAATAAATAGCAAGCGTAAACAGCATAAAATTACTGTAAAAGCCAGAGTTTGTGAAACTCAATTTTTGCCTTACTGTTATAGGTTCATGTGAAGTTAAAGTGTAGTTTGTGACTCCTATAAATATACCTAAAAGTTGTAAATTACTACTAATACTAATAAAAATCATGCAGCAGTTGTACAACCAAAAGTTGCAAGGTTTTTTAGATTACCATTCATCCGGTGCTGAAATTGTCACCTTCTTTGTTTAAAAACACTATTAAAACTGTCTTGAAAGAAAGCTCAAAATTAAAGTGAGATAAAAAAAGCAGAAGGAAATTTTCATGTAATCAAACATCTTTTACGTTTTAGCAATTTCACTCCTGCTCATCTCCCTACTTTACTGCATTGCTTGCAGCTGTTGGTTTTGTTGCTACAGGTGGATTACTGCAACATGCTCCACATGGGGCTACCTTTAAATAGTATTTTGAAACTACAACTGGTACAGAATGCAGTGCCACAGACAGTTCTGGAGGCCCCCTGGGTGGCACACATAACACCGGTGTTAAGTGAACTGGTTGCCAGTTTGCTTCTGGGTCCAATTCAAGGTGTTGGTCACTACCTTTAAAGCCCTTTATGGCATGTCCATCCAGGGAATCTGAAGAGCCATCTCACCCAATGGGATTAGCTTGCTCCACTTGCTCAACTGAAGAGTCCTACTCAGGATCCTGTCTACCAAAGAATTTTGGCAGGTGGGATCCAGAAGAAGAACCTTTTCTGCCCCCACTCTCTGGAATATTCTCCCCATCAGAGGTGAGGTTTACCCCCACTTTCCTGACCTTCTGGAAGAGCCTGAAAATGTGGCTTTGCTGGTTGGTCTGGGGCCCCTGTAGGAATGCACTATGTTGTGGATGGCTGATGAGGAAGAGAAGATTCCTACCACCATGTTGCCCACTCTCTTTTTTTTAAAAAAAAAATATTTATTTTAATTGTTTTGTATTGTTTTTCTATTTTTATTATATTGTAAGCCACCCAGAGTCACTGCATCAGTGAGATGGGTGGCATAAACATTTAATAAATAATATACTACTTAGAACAGCACTGGCTAAACTGGTTTATACATTTATTTAAAAATTATGGAACAAGGAAAGCAGCATTCTCTTTCAGTTGAAGGTATACTTTTTAATGTCAAGATTATAAACCGCATCTCATCTTAATTTGTTTAAAAAATTGAGATTTGCATCAGATATTGCTAAGCCCTAGACCTACAGATAATTGGGTGGGAGAGTGACAAAACATGCATCATGACCTTGTGATGCAAATGCAGTGACTTGCATCAGATGTCAGAAAGGACAATTTCTGGCTGCTCTGGGAGAAGGAAGGGCTGAGACAGGGGAGGAGCTGTGAAGTGAGGAATCAGTCTGGAATCTCTTCACTTTCTTAAGCATACTGAGGGCCACTGAACTTTATCTTAGAAGTGGAGATGTTCAATAGCCAGTTGGGCACATTCTTGTAATTACACAGGACCCATAAATCTATTAGCTTGAACTTCATCATCTGGGCCTGGCCCTTTACACCTGACAGTTGCACTGTCATTCATGATATATATTTTATCATCTTTTGACAATGTGGTTAGTAGAAAATACTTGTGTTTTATCTTCATTTAGCTCAGAACAAAAGGGAACACATTTTCATTTTTCTGGGATACAGCAGTTGGATATGAACCTCCTCTCTCATGATTTTGGGCACTCATAAAGCTCTAGTCCCAATCTGTTTCTCAGTGCATTGAAATCTGCAATGAGTAGCAACAGTGGAGTGGAATTTATCATTTGAATAAAATTCCAGGGTATTGGATTCAGTGACTGGCCTGTTCTTGAATCAGAGTAACAACCACGAGTTATTCCAATCTCAGGATTTTTAATGTGAATAAAGAGATCTTTAGTTTTATTATTCAGGACCGGACTTTACTGCTACCCAGCCCCCAATTCTGAACTAGCTGTGTGAGCCAATTTGATATCTGAAATACACTGATTAAAATAAATCACTTTTTGACAAAGAAGACGAGGAAGCAAGAAGCAATCCGACCATTTCAGTGTCAGTTACAACTGTGGAGATAGTAGCTCCAGTGCTGCAAGGAAAGAAGGAGAACAATTTAGGAAAAAAGGAGAGCAATTACCATCTCAGACTCATCATTGATGACATGGGGTTGCTGACTGAGGAGGAGGGTATTTTTCAAAACTATACAAACTGTTCTTGGCAAGAAAACTATAGTGCTTATACCAAAAACATACAAAAAAGGCAGACAAGCCATTGCCAGCAGGTGTTCCTGCTGATAGTATTATTCCAGTACTGTGCATTATTTCAGTGCTGATGAGCAAAAACAACCTTAGTCCAAGCTACATGCCTGGATCAATTATAAAATGGCCAGACAACAGAGGCAGCATACTGTGAGATCATTTCAAACTGGTTATAGATCACAGCTATGCGATCTGCAACAGTGCAAAAAGAAATAGAGAGGCGAGTGTGTTAGAAGCAGGCAAGGTACCTACACAATTGGCATTTGAAAGGCATCATTAGTCTGTACTGTTGGCAGAAAATCATTCAATAATATATTGTGTGCCCTCTTTTGGCTTCCTTCTCCCGTTCTCCTCTTCCAGTAGGAAGTGGCTTAGTCTGGTAACCATGGAACACATGGGGCGTGACAAATATCCATCCACCAAATGACAATTCCTGATGCAGCACACATCACCCCTTGAAGAAGTAAAAATATAATCTGTAGTATGCATATGCCTGTTCTGAGGCTCAGTGAATAATTCCGATTGGTTTAAGAGTGGAAGCTTCTAGTCTCCACATGGCAGTCATAAGCACAGGAAGAATAAAGTAGTACGTGACAGAAATGAGGATCTATAGTGACTTTGCACAGTTTTTTTCATTAAGTTAGAATCAGAACTGAAGAAATGTTTTTTACTTCACCACCTCATCACTGACAAAATACAGAAGCTGAAAGATAAGTAAAGCTTCCAGTGTTATAATGGCAGTACTGATGTGCTACAAGGTCTGATATGTTCTTTAGCATACATTCATTCTTTCACTTCAGTTGGTGGGAAGTAGCTATGAGAAAAAAATTGTGTTGCTGTTCTTCACATCATCACTGTGATTTAAGCAACATGCTACAATTGAATTTTTGACTACTGAAGGAGTCCCTCCAACTGAAAATGAAATTGAAGTTTATCCCCAAATGCAGGTTGTTTATGGTGATGGCTGTATTAATGTAAGAACTGTACATTGCTGGGCCTAAAAATGTAGAGGTAGTGAACTGGGAAGACCTGATATGTGCTAAAAAAATAAAGGGAACAAACATTTGATAGCAACTGACAAATTTCACATGAGAAAGGTTGATGAACTGATAAAGCACAACTAGTGGTTCACGCAAAGGGAAACTGCTATGAAGCTTGGAATTTCAAGGGAACATATGGATCACATTGTTGATATTCTTCATATTCTATATGAACAGAGGACCCTCTATGAAGGAAAAAGCAGGAAGTTAGCAACACAAAGGAAGAAAGGCTCATAACAGCTCTAAGACAGAAATCAGGACTATAACAAGGCTAATTGGGTGATCTTGGGCCAGGCACTGTGTCTCAGTCTTAGGAAGAAGGCAAGGGCAAACCATTTCTAAAATTTCACCAAGAAAACTGCAGGGGCTAGGTTAGATAGCTACTAGGAATCAACACTGACAATAAACAAAAAAATGTTTGGTCAGTAGTTAGTCTCAACAATGAATCATTATCAAGAAGTCATGTCATGATTATTATGTAGTTGGTGTGATGATCATATCTAGTTGGATTAAATCAGAGAAGGAGTTCACAAATGAATTTACCTTAAACCATGGATTTCCTCTCCAGATAATTTAATAAAAAGTCATCACTCCACATATGCTAGACATGAAAGTCAGAAAATAAAATAAACAATTGTCAGTCATATACAGTGGTACCTTAGAAGACGAGTAACTCACAAGATGAGAAACTCACAACACGAGAAAAAAATTTAATAAAATTTATTCCGCTAGACAATCTTTGACTCACAAGACAAGCAAACTTCACACGATAAGTTACATGTCATCTGTCAACACACTCTGTATTTCCCATTTAGGACATGCCGCGTGGCTTACTCCACTGCACAGCAAGCGTGCGCGCGTTTTGCCGATGCTACTGCGTGGCTTACTCCATTGCAGTACAAGCAGCAAGCGTGAGCACGTTTTGCCAACGCTACTACGTGGCTTACTCCATTGCAATACAGGCAGCAAGAGTGCGCATACACAAAATAAAGCGGAAATTGTCCCTGTCCTTGCCCAAAATAAAGCAGAAATTCCCCTCGTCACTTCTCCTCGTCACTTCTCCTCTCATAGTACGGAGGTAAGAAACATTTCCAAACCGCCCATGAAAGACACCCGGAAAGGCATTGCTGAGGGAAAAGGCAGTTTTACCTTAGCAGTGGTGGCAGTGGATCCTCTGAGCCACCAGGGGGTGCCAGAGAGCAGACGTCTTCGCAGCAGCCTCGAAGCAGATCAATAACTACTGGTTAGTTTGCTCTATTTCTGCTTTATATCATGTGTTAATCATGGGTTCTTGTTTCAGATATTAGGGACAATGACTTCTACCTCAAATTCCATTGAAAATGATTTTTTGGTGAATATTTTTGGGGGCGTGGAATGGATAATTTGACTTTCCATTGTTTCCTATGGGAAACTGCGCTTCTCTTTACGAGCATTTCGCACTAAGAACGTTCTTCCGGAACAGATTAGTCTCATCTTGTGAGGCACCACTGTAGTTGAGAAAGAGAAAATACTAAAACTAAGCAATTGTTCACATGGGCTGGATCATATTACATATTACATACATCCAAGTGAATATAATCAATGAACTCTAATTCAACCCTTTGATATTTTTTCTTAAAAATTCCTCCAGAGATGATTATCTTTAGAATAAAATGTCCTCATATTGATTAGACCCCTGTTCTTTATCTATTTCCATTTCTCATACGGACTTGTCTCAATACTTTTGAGTATTGTCTTGCTTTTTCTGTATAGAATACATAAGGTATTTCTGGCAGATCACAGAATTTATCACATCAGAAAACTGTTGCCACACAGAGACAACACAATTGGCATATTGATCTGGTCCCTATGTTTGTGTCTCTGTTACATGGTGTGTTATTGCTGATAAGTTAGTGAATTGTCTGTAGGCTGGGCATCAATAGCATTATTGCTGTGGTGAATAATTATAATTTCTGGAAGATTGGAGTGAATAAGGTAAAAACCAAATACCAACTTCTCTCTGGAGAAAAGGGTTTGGGGCTTAAATAGGCCATCAATCCCAGAAGGAAAAAGAATGTCATACATATTGGTATTTTAATTGTGCTTTTGTTTGCATTTTAATTGCATGGCATTTCAAAAGGCAATTTTAGCTGAAAAGTGGTGCAACAATACTCAGTGATTGCAGATTAGAAATTGAAGAGTGGTAAAGTGCGCATATGCTATGCAGAGAATGTTATGGATTACTTCATGCCTGACTGCTCTCAAGTGATAATTCCTGTCTTCTATTCCCTCCTACTCAGAAAGGACAGTGGTACATAATGAACAGATAGATGTTCTACACCTACAACATTAAACCATGTGCCTATGATACTGCGCCTGAGATGCAAAAAAATAAAGTAATAATGAATGAAGCAAAAAAAAAGAAGTAGTTCTGGAAAAGTCAAAGGTTCAGGCAAAAACAAAATAGGTTGTCTCTATGTATGCACATGGCTAAAGGCATTTTGTCCAGATGAAGGCAAAGTGGCAATATAGGATCTGTTTTTATTTATGCTTGTAACATGCTACACTATAGCTCAAAACCATCTTTTTTTCTTCAATCTATGGATTACTACTTACTTTACTGATAGGCCATATCAAATACAGAACAAAAAAAAAACATTACACAATAAAACCATATGTAAAAGTGGAATATGAGAAACAGGTTACATGAAAATAATAAATAATACAATATCATGTTTCTGTGTCACCCCTATAATTTACCCCAATCAGACCCACATATGTAGATCTCAATTGAACTATTTTATTCAAAAAAGGGCCATATTATATATGATTTTTGGATTTTGACCACAAATGTTGTTTTAATATAAGGATCCCAAAAGTTTGTTTTTCTAATATGTGGTCCAAGATACCAGTCTCTCTCTTTCTTATGCAGTTGACAGTCAAATAATATATGCACATTATCTTCTATTGATGGAGTTTCACAAATACAAATGCAATAATTGTCAGGATTTGGTTAAAATCTTCCAAATCTAACTACTGTGTCCAACTGCTCAACCTGCATAGGCTACTAACATATTTTGTCACAGTTTTGTGAAATGGATCAGATAGTTTTATGAACACTATACATTACCACCCAAACAAATCCAGATAATAGTGCCAACATTTAATGGGAAATGGGCTAGTTTTCAAAAATGAAAATTTGCCCATTCTTAGGCAAAATAAAACTAGAAATGCTTGCATGAAGACTTAATAGAAGCAAATTAATAGCTCTATCCATTTAGAATTTTCAGTGAGGAAATTTGAGACCCAAAATTCGCTTTCCACTTGTGATTAAAACCTTTAAATGAGATTGAAATCCAAGGACATAATTCAAGTTCTAAAACAGTGTAGAGGAGTGAATGAAAGAAAACAAATTGAAGCTTTCTCTATGTGAAACAGATAAATTCCCTGGATCAAGGAACAGGAACAAGTTATACTGGATACTGGATTGCGACCACCTATTAAATGGCTTTTAACCATGTATTTTCCCACTGTTCCATCCTTATATTATAACCAAAAATTTTAGCCTACTTTATCATACATTCCTTATTTTCCTTCTGTTTCAAATTTCAACAAATGTTTATACATTTTAGCAATCACATGTTCTTCATTTGTGTACACTTCTGTTTTAAAATTAGTCTTACAATGTTCAATACCATAAATTTGCTACAAGGGCTTTTTTCTGATTGTCTGTGAATACACAAATAATAATTCTACTGTGTCTGGCTACAAGTAAAGGGCAAGCATATTTTTCAGGAAAGGACATATTGCTTAACCAGTTCCATCAAAACTCGGTCTATCCATCGGCTTTCTTGGTAAAATAACGGAGTGCCTTACCTTTGCCTTATTCTGTGCAGCATGAAATGATGCCTTTGCCATTGACCCTAAAGCAATCATCTGCCTTCAGCCTCTGCTTGACTAGTGCCACATATAAATGTCTGCTTACTTTAGTTCAGCAGCTGGGATGACCTTTACACATTGAGTGACCCTGCTGGGATTATATATACTCTTGGAAGATGCTCCTGGTCTTCTTTGTTCATTCCTCCCAGGTACACTTCCCTTCCATGATGAGGCTCTTGGGAGAAGGTGGGAGATTCAAATCAGTCTTGATTTCTGGCAACTGCCTGGACAAGAACAAGCAATTTTTTTGGCAACAATTTCTGAAGTAGTTTGCCACTGCTATTTCCGAAAGCTAAAAGAAAGTAACTGGCCCAAAATCACTCAGCCAATATTGCGCCTAAGGCAGGACTAGAATTCAACTGTAGCCAATTAACCACTAAACTGGTTCTTATCAAAAGCCTACAAATCCAAATATGTATGATGAACATAGAACTCAAAGGCAGAAAATTGACTGCACATTTTGTTTTACATCTGGCTCTAAAATGGCTAGAGCTTATCTCCTTTTTAAAGTAGATAATCAGGGGATTATAGCTCATGTAGCTAGCAACTGAAGCACTTCCCTCCACCACTGCCTATGTCTAGTCTTCTTTTTTATGGTTATAAATATATTTGTAAATTCTGAATATGTAAACATGTATATTGTATATTCAGTGCTTGGTTCAGTCTGACTATGGAACACTATGTTTCTTCATTTCTTATACATAATGGAAACTGGGAAATATATCAGCCTTTGATCCTGAAAGATATTTTACATATCATATATGTAGAAGAATATAAAATTTTAGAATTATTTATGATCCAATGTTGGTTTTCCAACTAAAATGCTAGGTTCAATTGTCAAAATGTATCTTCACAAAATGCTAGGCCCCGAATCATTATTTTTCATGAGAGAATCAACAGGTTTGATGGGCTTTTTCACTTGCTTCACTATTTATTTATTGGATTTATTTGCAGCCAAAATCAAAAGACTCTTGGTAGCTTACAATAAAACTTGTTTGTTTTATTGCTTACAATAAAACTTTGCTTGTTCCTTTAAGCATCCTAAAAGCTTTACAACTTACATTCGCTTTGTGTCATTTTGTTGGATTAAAATCACTGTTTTCCTTCTGTTTTTGCCTTTGTCCAAGTAGCTTTTTTCTGCATTACTCCTAGAAATCTCTCTGTATCAGTAGAAAAAAACACTATTATGTATTAAGTGGCAATACAGAAAGGGTGAAAAAATAATAGATTTCATTCTGAAGGACTAGATGTATTCACCAGGAGAGGAGAATATATGTAGCTCATGGGTGAAATGTGGAGTCCTTGGTGCTCTTTGAGTTTGGTTATTTGCCTGCAGACGTTTTATTACCCAACTAAGTTAACCCCACATCACTAGTACTGATGATGTTACTCAGTAAGGTAATGAAACATCTGCAAACAAACAACTAAACTCAGAGTGCATCAAAGACTCTACAATTCATGTTAGTCAATGTAGTATCCAAATAACTACAGAATGCAGTATTATATATAGTTATTTTATGGGGGCATGATGTTCCACAGGGCAGGAACCACAGCAGAAAAGGCTCTTCTCCTTGACCATGTCAGCTGAAATTTCTTGGCTGACAGGATCCAGAGGAGGTCTCTTCTGCCAATTCTGGTGGGATGGGATCTCTCCATTGGGCTGACAGGATTCCTCAGATAACCTGGTCCCATGCCATGAAGGGTTTTAAAGGTCCAAACCAACACCTTGAATTGCACCTGGAAGCAGAATGACAACCAATGCATCTCACAGAATAAAGGGATTACATGGGCTGATCTACTGGCTCCTGCGATCATCCACACAGCCACATCTGAATATAATCTCCTACCCTAGAATCCTCAGAATGGGAATCTCCCTCTCCCCCAAAGCCCCCCTTTTACAAGCCATAGGCTCTACACTACCCTCACAATCACACCCAAACACAACACACACAACAAAACAACCTAGAAGGAGGGGTAATGGCAAGACCCCCAGCATTATAGCATAAGCTTTCAGCATTTCACAGGGCATCTGCCTCTCCCCCCCTCCACCCAAACTTACAATGCCTCCCACACACCGAGCTCTCTCACCGCTGGCTAGAATATATGAAGGTAGCAAATATATGAAGGAAAAATGAAAGGATTGAGTTGTCCATGTTTCAAGTTTCATAAACTTGACATTCTCATAAGTTACTTAACCAACAATCACGTCATAGATGGGTCTAATAAGTCTTAAGCCTTAAGAAAATGATATACTTTAATCCATCCATTATCATTAGAAATATGTAAAAGTTTCAAGTAAATCCTACCCACTTGAGCCCATCTAAACATCAATCTTGGCATACTTCAATGTCGTTCAAAATATAATATGCTTGGGAATAATTCTTTTTAACAGAGTAGATTTATTTTAAAAGGAGCTATAGTTAGGTAGTTGCAGTAACCTTGTTGTGTAAAGTAATATTATTACTAATTGTCTCTGCTGTTCACTAGCTAAACAAGGTGCTTTGCAGTTTTACTCAGGGAGCAAGGAAGGGAAATCTGTTCATAAAACATGTCAATACATCTCCTTACAACTAAAATCCAATGGTATGTGGTTGAAATTATTACATTCAGTTTCAATACATGGCACTCAACTTACCTCTTGAAGAGAGCTACATAATAATACCTGAAGCGTAAAAAGAAGAAATAGAGTTTAATTAAGTGTTGCCCAGCTAAATCAAACTGGAAAAAAATTACAGTAAGGAGAACATGGATGATGAATTTAACTCTGCACAAGATAGAAATATTGAATATCCTATAAAAATCTTTCTGAAAATGAGCGGCAGTTCCTCTGGATCACAGAGCAGCCTTTTGATGGGTAAAAGTGGTTCTTTTATCATTCATCTCACTTTTATCTACCATGTCTTCATTTTTAAATAGGCAGCTGGGAATTAAAAACAATATGTGGTATATGTGGATGTGGGTCTAGATTTTTTTAAAAAAGAAAAAAGGCATAATATCTGACATCTGTATCAATTAAGAAAATATATTTATGCTCAGAAAAATCAAAAGTTACAACCAAGACAAACAAGTTATGTTAAGATAGAAATAAAAGCCAGAGGAAAAAAGCAATTAGACCAAGTGAGATGTGTTCCTAATAAGAAGAGTTGGATTGAGAGTTATGGTGGTTGAAAGAAAATCACACATTCCAAACTGATTGATTGATTGACTGACTTGATTAGATTATATAGTATCTATCATTCAGGAGCTCAAGACACTCCTATTTCTCCTCACAATCACCTTAAATGCTCGGTTGAGTTAATTTTTAGCTGTAAAATAGAAATGGCAAACACAAATTCGATTTGTTTTTAGATATTTATCAAGGGCCTTCAGAACAGAATGGATTATAAACAATACAGTAGTTTTACTTACATAATTATCTGTAGGGATGGGTGTATAAATCATAAGCTTCTGGAATCATCAGGTTTTGAGTAGCAATCCAAATCTGATTGTTTTGGGGATAGGATAGGAATCTAGGGATTTTAATTAAAAAATAATGCCTTAAACCTCTGTAAGGCTTTTCCTGCCATTGTGTCTTCATACACTCCTCCCTCAAAAATATTCAGTTTTGAAAAAAAACATAAATTGCATCCCATTCCTTCCTTGTAGGCTCTAGAGGTCAGAAGTCCTTATTTGGCACCTCTTTTAGGGTGTGCAGAGCCATATTCAGAAATACCTGAATGCCTATTTTATCACCCTGAGAAATGTGAGTGTGGTGATGGCCTGGTGGAATGGTAAGAAAATAATTACTGTATTCTTGTACAATGTAACTTACAGCATAGTTAACCTTAAGAAATTAGCTTGCTTGTTCGAACAGCAGGAAGGGAGGATCTAGAGATAAGAGACCAGATGACCAAAAGAAGGATTTTTCAGAAGACCTTATTGTGCTATCCTAACCTAGAGAATATGGGGGTGTAACTCTTAGCTGATAGTTCTGTAGAACTTAGGAATGTAGAAGCACAGATAGCCCAATACATGTAATGCACATATTATAGGAGGGGTTGGGGCAGCAAATGGGGTGTGTGTATTTTCCTATAAAAATCACTGAGAACTGATGATCGGGGCCCAGCTGATTTGAGAGCTGAGGTCCTCTTAGTCTCAGTACTACAATAAAAAGTCATTAAAAATCCACACCTCGTGTTTGATATCAATTTGGCTTTGACACCAAGCTAACAACCCATTTTGGGGACAACGTTGCTTAACAAGATTTTCAGATGTGGTTTGCCATTGCCTGCTTCCTAGAGCTGAGAGAAAGTGACTGGCCCAAAATCACCCAGCTAGAACTCATGGTTTTCTGGTTTGGACTTGTGCCTTAAACTGCTACGTCAACTGATTCTCAACTTCAGTTTAAAGACTTTTAAAATTACCTTAATGATACCTGCATTTGTATCTATAACTCTTTTTTCTCATTACAATCTTTTTCACTTCCACTTTTATGTATTTGGCAATATGCAGCATGCACTATAAAATGAGTAACTTTCATCTCCTAAGGATGATTGCTTCATATTTGTTTCTCTGCATTGCAGGCCGAAACCATCTTTTGAATGTGATCGGAGGAAATAAATTCAACTGAAGTAGATTTCATCTCTTCTGTTCCCTCACTTCTCTTGGTACTAATGTCTGGCTTTCCCTTCTCTTCTAATAGTACATATTTTCCTAACCACACTGCCATTTTTTTTCTTTTGTATCAGTGCATATAAACAGCTTCTTTGTAAGTGAAATGCATTTGGTAAGCCTGCCATTTATTTTAGTATTTGTGAATGCAAATGGGGATGTAAAAATATAGCTGTTATAAGTAATGGATTTATTTCCATATTAGGCTTGATATTGTTGCATGCCCCCTTGCCTTGGAGGAACAGGACTGAATCCTAGAGAAAGAAGAAATAGAAGCTCAGAGTCCAGAATAGCTGTTTGAAAGGATTTTTTTGTGGGTGGGAGTAGTGATTTTTCTTTTCTTGGGTTTAAGCACACCATTTTGTACTTACTTTGTAGAAATGGCTATACTGGGACTGCATAGCCTTTCCATAGTTGGGTGTTGCCCAGCAGTGTTCTAAAACAGAATACAGAACACTTGCTGTTTGTTAAAATACCATAACTCAAGTAAAGTACAACAAAGAGCAACCAAACACTATTTCCCCAGATGCTACCAGCAGCCTTTAAAGGTATAGGGAGAATCAGCAGCTATCAGCTCTTCTCTCTGGTGAAAATTTATTTAATATAAATTTTGTTTACTGAAACTTTTTTCAGTTGGTGGCACTCTTGCTAAATGGCAGCCATAGCAGGTGTAATCAGTCTCAAAATATCAAGGTATTGGAAGAAAATTTGGGAAAAAGCTTCCCTGTTGTTTCAGCTCCCAAGAAGCTCCCTAGCAGCTCCTTTTTTGCTGCTGCTTCCCTGTTTGGTAAGGGAAAGCCAAAGCACTGAGATGCAGCCACTAACCCTTTGTACATTCTGAAAAAGCCTTAGGAATTCCTTGCCAGACCACAGTTTTCGTTGATGATCATGACATTTACTCTGTAACGTATTTCCCTTTTATTTATTTTAAATTATTTTTTATTTTGAATTAATGGGATCTTTAAAATGGTAAAATTCATGACTGACAAGGATTCTGGTGGGCACCAAACAATGCTCACTCTTTGGGCACAATGATGCCCTTCGGCACTGGATAAGTTACTTGTATTTTAATCCAATGCCAATAAATGCATACCTTAGAAACTTCCATACAGTAATTCTTTGCATGTTAAGCCAAGGCAAGACTCTCACTCTGTTTACTTGATCCAGAAACATCCTTTCTTCCAATAACTTTCGTTTTTCTGAACTGCATTTCTTAATTCATTCACTGGAAAAGTTCCCTCAAACCATTGGTTGTTTAGTTTTAGAATTTCTGGATTTAGAATACTATTGTTGTAAGAATGGCCTTAATTTTCTCTTTGTGAGACTTTATTTCATTTATCCATTTTGGTCATGTTTTTAAAATGTGCAATAAAGTACTAGACAAATTCTGGTATGGGTTTTTTGAATATTAACAATGGTTCTAATATTTTATCCCAAAATATGTTTATTAAGTGGAAAAAACGGGCATTTCTAGTTCCACAATTCAACCTTAAATCCAATGTTAGAATTATACATTTAAAGAATGTGAAGCACATATGAAACCTGGTCAGGAATCATCTGACCCTATACTTATATATAGCTCCAGAAAGAGGGAGTAGAATGAATAAATTTTGAGGAGCAATTCAATACTTGGAATGAATGTTTGTATATACTCTCTTCAGAAGGAAAGTTCTAATCCATTATTCTTTGCCCTAGTCATTTCAATGCTACTTTCCCATTAGATCAATTGAAGAAACAGGGCAAGATAGGTAAAGTCAGAGAAAAGCTGGAGATTTATTTGCTGCCTTTAATTAAACCATTTTATGATCATGAAGATCGTCTAGTCTTTGTCTTTGAGCAATGAAAAATGGTCTTCATATCTAGGCTTATCCAAACATCTCATTAAATGCTTAAATTAAGAAAGTAGTTTATCTCAGAGAACCTATTCAAAAGTATCAATAGAAAAACAAAAGCATTTATGGTCTAATATCCTTTCTTTTACACCCAAGACCAATAGAAAAATGCAGCAATGTAAAACAATTGTGTCTTAAGTTCTTGCAGAGTTTAGATTAGATTAAATGCCCGTAATTGAGTGAAAAAACAAACTTGTTTAGAATCTACATTTGTTGACATTTATATAGTTATATATCATTAAAAACAAATACAAAACAGGAAATAATCATATTTTGTGCCTATTTAAATAGATTTTTAAGTAGCACTTGGAGAAAATTACTCACTTAACGCATTGTAGCAAGCTACTATTAATATGCCTGTGTAAACATATGCTATTGAGAAAGCCTTTTGGATTAAAGGTGAAACGTCTTCGACTTGAGAAAAATCCAGTCCAGATGCCTGTTTTTTAAACTTTGTTGCGATATTATACCCAATGATTATAATAAGGAACTTGATTATGTTTTTATCCTTTTGCATTAGCAGCATTGTGGTATGTAATTGGGCCCAAAAGATATAAAAATATGATGGCAACAGTTGGAGAAGAAAGTAAGAGCATTGTTGAAAAAGTTGGTCTGATTCTTCTCTTATATTTCTCCAATTTTATTAAAGAATTTTGTTTGCAAAACTGTATACATTAGAAAAAAATTGCAAGCAGAAATATGAACAAACTGCATTTAGATTTCAGTGTGAAATAAAAGCAGCCTCTAAAATTTAAATGGGAACAAGATAAAATGAACTTAAAACTAGAAAAATAGATAAAAAATAAAACCAGAAGCTTTGTCCACATCAATCTACAACTAATGTTAGGTATAAAGATGCAAGTGAATATTTGCTGTGAATTCCAACTTCAGATTTATAGTCATGGAAGCAATTAGAAAAAATCTAATTAGAAAAAAGTATAAAATTTATAAAAATTATAGAATTGTATTTTAATACAAAAAAATTAGAAAATATCCCATGGAGGGACACATGCTATTCATTTCTGCATTCATCATCTCTAACTAAAACCAGCCAGAACATTTGGATTCAACCACTATGACAAAAACAAAACGCAGTTCATTTGTGTTGAAGAGAGAAATAGAATGGTAAGGGGGAAAAAAAGATCAACTGCACGTCACATTATATGTCACAAATATGTAACATAAAACATTCCAAAAAGTCAGAGAAATTTGAGCTATTGATAATGCTCTTTCTATGCTGATATGACACCACATCCCAGGAGGACATTTGACTGTCAGTCTACTAATAAATTGCTTATTTTTCAGAAATGATGTAGTTTGATAAACACCAGGACAAGCAATGTGAAAAATACATTAATGCACAATGGCTTCTTCTAAAGACAATAAATAAGATTGTTAATGTTTTTTTCTGCTGGGTATTTCTAGACAAATGATATCTTTTTTATCTATTTGTTTTACTATGTGACAGAATTTGTTTGATAGACCCATTCAGAGTCTGTAGTTTCCATTAAGGGTAAGAAATTTAGACTGTTCTTTCTCAGTTGATCCTTGGGCGAGTGAGCACACAAGCAAACAAACTTTCACTACAAGAAAATAATTGTACATTCCCAGCTTGAATCACAGAATGCTATAAGGGGAAGACTATGGTGAGATGAACAATGTCTATAAAATACAAATAATCAGTCTCACGAAGGGAATATAGAAATCTATCAGTTCTATTTTTCTTAATTTGTCAGTTTTGCAGATGTTACTTTATTTTATTTATTCTCATTTATTCTGATTATCCTACTCCTATGCCAATTTATTCTAGAGGCTTACTGAAATGTAGATATATCTTTATGCAGATTTTACCTAAAGTGCATATTTTTGTTTGTATTTCTACAGATGTTCGCACATAATATATATATTATTTTCAGCAATATATGTTCTTGTACAGATTTTCCCAGAATTCATATTTTTAAATTAGGAAAATGTATTGCAAGATTTAAAAAAAAAGCTCTGTTGAGTAACTGAACCAAGTTGTGTAGTGTTTTAGAAATGAAAAATTAGATTCTAGTTCACTTCCAAATGAAAATTAAGCATATTTTCCCTTCCTTAATTTTACTATATCTTGAACTGTAAAGAGGAAGCTTAGACTGTACTCCATTGTGATTATGCTTATTTTTATTTGAAATTTGTTGAGTACATAAGTATATCTGATTGAGTTCAGTGGGGTAAGGTCTTTTTTTTGCAACTACACTTAGATTAGAACAATTTTTCTCATTGTGACTTGAGAAAAATATATCTTGGGATTGTAAATGGTATGGAGGGGGTGTTCCAAAGAGCAGAGGAAGGCAAGGAAATGAAACTTATCAGTTAAGAGAGGTATAAAAGATTTTGCTAAGTCTTTTATGTAAGGGTATAAAAGACTTTGATATAAAAGCTTGGCATTCAGATAAATCAGGCATCAATAGGCACAAAGAGATAAACTACATTTACGCTCCATTCTAAAAAGATAATAAAAAAGATAAGGAATCAAAACACCAGGACATCCTCTTCAGCAACCAACATCCAGATAAGCTGAGATGAACACCAGATAAACAATCAAGAGGAAAACAATACTCTCTAACCAAGGAATTACCAAGGAGAAAATCATACCCCCACCAACAGTGGCAAGGCAAGCTATTGTATATAAACAGGGAACACATCCCACACTCAATAGCACCAAGGACTCCACAGTTCATCCCTGAGCTACATATGGTACATTATTTTCTGCTGAAAAGACTTTGAAACTGTGGGTTTCTCAGGCATAGAGAGATGCGCATAGACACACACACACACACACAAGAAGAGGAGAAGAAAAGGCTTAGCTTGGAGGTATGGTTGGAAAGAATGAATGAGAGGTTAACTTAGAAGCCAAATAAGAGAGAAAGGGAGCAAAAGGCCATTTGTGAGTCAGTCAGAGGTAGAGAAAAAACAAACCACAAGACAAGGGGGAATGAGGCATGTTTAGATCTAGAAGATGGGCTGACAGTTTCATCAGAGAGAATCATCTGATAAGGAAGGTTTAGAGAACTGAGATGAGGAGAAACAGATTGTATTCGGATGAAGGGCGAGTAAAAGGCTTATGTGCCATGAAGAATTGAGTGAAGAGATCTAGGACCACGCACAAAATTTTACAGAGACCTTTTTGCTGTGCGTAGAGTTTGCAAGGAACGGAGAGAATCGGTTTAAGTGCAGATTGTGCTCTTGAAATGTACTGTGCCTTTAAGGACAGCATTCTGAGCAAGGCTCCATCCCATTGATTTCAATAGTTGACTGACTGAAAAATATTCTTGTACCTTCCTGATACTGTCTGCACATCTGTATGGTTACTGTTTTGTCCATTAAAGCAGTGAAGTCGCTTTGTCTGATCACAACCAGAGAGATCTCTTTTCCGTATTGGATGACCCAGGAGGGAGAGAGGAAATCAGCTCTTCGACGCCCGCCCAGCTGTTTGGAGACTTGGCAGCGGACTTTTATCTGTACAATAAAGTGCGCCAGGATTGGTTCCAGCTGGCCCCAAGCTCCTGTGTTTTTATTTGCCTTACACAACATTTGTTTTTTGTAGAATAAGAACCAACAAGAACTGCCTGAAACCTAGTGCAAGATCAGATTAGTGTCGAAGAAGTGGGACATGGGAATTGGAAGGACATTCTGCAATGGGAAATAGGCCTGTCTTGAAGCTTAAACTGCTGAGTTTCAGGGTCACAAACCACAAAATTGAGGTTTTGGTATTTGAGCTGTGCCACTTCTGAGCCAAAATTAAATCAGCTGAGTTTAGCTATGGTATTTTGAGTGCAGCAGTAATCTACGAAGAACATCCGAGCGACTTCCAGGTAAAAATCACTAAAACATTAAAACATCAAGGATTTATAGAGCAAAGAGAAATAAATGGTAATGAATTTTGTTTAGCTACTGCTGGAAACATGAGCAAAGTGGATCATGACTGATATCTGACACAACAGTTGTTATGTTTTTGATGTTTTATCACAGAAAGTAAAATAGCTGAATTAGATTTCATACAAACAAGAAAGGCACTTCCTCACAATACATTCCTCTAATTCTTTTATCCTTTGCAAACAATATCTAGACAGCTAGCTGAAAGTACAGAAACCAGGTAGAATAGAGAGCAGTAGGAGTTAGTGTAAAGGTAATATGCTTCCTAATCAGAGTAGATTTGCATACATTCAAATTGGCTTTTAGTGGTCATCACACCAGACCTTGTCAGACAGAGAGGACTGAATCATGTCTGATTGATTCAAGATTCATTCCTGAATTATTTTCCAGAAGAAACTGTAGATTACTATATGCAGATAGTCCTCAACTTACGATCACAATTGGGACCAAAATTTCCATTGCTCAGCAAGGCAATTGTTAAGTGAGTCACACCCAATTTTACAACCTATTTTACCACAGTTAAGTGAATCACTGAATTGGCTTGTAGGAGGTCAGCTGGGAGGGTCACAAATGATGATTACAGGACCCTACAGTCATACATACACCTCAGTTGCCAAGTACTCAAATTTTGATCATGTGACTGTGGGGATATTGTGACAGTAGTAAATGTGAGACAAGTTGTCAATTTTTTCAGTTCTAACTTCAAACAGTCACTAAACAAATGGTTGAAAGTTGAGGACTATCTGTATCACTCAAAAAACACTTTTTTCTGATAAAATGTTATTGTTTGGACTTTATCAATATCATCAATGAAGCCACATAACTGTTCAATAAAAAATTAAAAGCACATGGTATCTGTATGGTGGCTTTATCTTTTGTATTTTTTAAAATCATGAGTTCCATTCTCCCTCATTTTATTTCTTAGCTTTATAATTTTTCTTCTCTTTTTTAATGCAGAAAATAAGCATCTCTTTGGTGCTGCAGTTTTATAGCAATGTCTTTTTGTCTCCATGTTCCAGGATGTCATGAAAGAATGAGATTTTTGTTGTTCCTATATTATTACAGTACTAAATTGGGCCAAACAAAACATGTTGATATTGCTATTTTGCACTTGCCTTGTTTATGTCTTTCTTTTTCTTAAATGAAATTTATATGCTGTCTTACTTGGCTTTTTTTGTGTATTTTGTTGCCTCTTTTTCAAGAATTGTTAACAATGTGAAGGGTTACTATTAACATTATGGAATTTTTTATTTATATTTCTTGTAATATAAATACATCAATACAGTGCCCACTCATTAGGAAATAAATCCACAGAAATCAGTGATTTAGTTTATTGATTTCAATTATGGCTCATGACAAAATAAATCACTTACAAGTAAAAAATAATGAAGAGTTAATCCGTAAATGAAGAAGCAAGAAAATAATCATGACCACCAAGCTTTGCTTCAAAATATGAATCTCTCTCTTAGAAATGTAGTCAGTACAATGAAAGTACACCTTGAACTGTTCAGTATTGTACAAATTTCATTCAGATATAAATATTTGAGCTAAAACATATGTGCATCAAAATTCTATTTCTTAGCATAAATGTGGGCATCATTTTTTTCTTTTGTTCAGCAAATCCACTGCTTTAATTTTTAATGTTTTTTTATTTTAATATATTCAGTTTAGTAATATTTTATTTCAAAATCTTTCCTATACAGTGGGGCAAAAAAGTATTTAGTCAGCCACCAATTGTGCAAGTTCTCCCACTTAAAAAGATGAGAGAAGCCTGTAATTGTCATCATAGGTATACCTCAACTATGAGAGACAAAATGTGAAAACAAATCCAGACAATCACATTGTC
>JANHZU010006810.1:180972-191111 GCA_032468055.1 Acrochordus granulatus | reverse complement strand
AGCTCTATAAGGTGTTGCAGGCCTTCATAGAACTGGTCAACTTCAGCCTGTTTGGCATCAGTGATTGGGGCATAGACTTGGATTACTGTGATAACTGTGAATAGTCCTGACTATTACCTTATTTCCTTCATTTCCCTGATTACAATTCATCTGAAATAATTTGCCTTAACAAATTCTCCTTAGTATCATCCTAATAATATATTAGGGATGATAACCCTAATCAACCCAGGTTAGTGGTACTGAACAGAATAAACAGAAGGGAAAGAAAGCAAGAGAAAAAAATAGTTATTATTTTGACCTGTTTTTAAAAAGATACAATTTCTCTGTTTTGATAGGTTTTGCATATTACAATGCAAACCTTTACTGAATAATGAATTACAGTTGAAGTTTTTTAAAAATCTTGTTCTCAGTTTTAATACACACAAAAAAGCAGCAGCCCTGGTAATTAATTTTTTTCAGTTTCTGAGAGAATAGAAATGTTTTGTCTGGCACCAAAAATACAGTAATGATTATAATGCCAAACATGCATCACTAGGAAAGGCATTCCACAGATTTTGGAGAGTACCTTAAAAAGGGAAGTTTTCAGGTAGCCTCGCCCAGCCCTTTATCATGGGAGCATCCCTGGAACACAATCCCCAAATCTCAGGATATGGATACAGCATACAGCTCTTAAGCTATTATGGTTTCAGGATCTGAAAGGCATTATAGAATAACACCAGCTCCCTAAATTGATTTCCATTAATAGAAGCCAATGAAGATTTTATAAAACTAGAGGAACATATTAATGCTGCCTGTAAGTACTGTTCTTGCAGTATTTGGTACCAATTGAAGTTATCAAACAATTTCAAGGCAGTTTCATATAGAGAACATTGAAAACTTATCAAAATGCATAACAGTATTTAGGTTCTCTTTGTTGTAGGAAAGTCTTAACTAACATACCAACTTCAATTGGTAAAAGCATTTCATATCCCAGAAGTCATTTGTACCTCTAATAGCAACAGTGGATCTGAAAGTACTCTTGAGCTACAAACTTGATCCATTCAGTCGTGTGAAAATCTGGTCAAGTATTGATCTGGTCCAGATTGAGATTGTTTGCCCTCATCTAATTCATTCCTTTTACTATGAATAAGCACAGACTGTGCACTTCCATTGGATCTCATGAAATGGAGGGACACGAGAGAGTACGATCAGCATATTGCTAACTTCACTCTAAAGTTGCAAATCTTCTCACTAAGCAACTTCAGGCAGATATTAAACAGTGTGGGGAGTTAAAATGAAATCTCACAAAAATCTACAAAATCAATCTCATGGAGTAAGCTGAAATCACTCAGTGTTTATCAGGAGATAAATATCTGTTTATTCATAAAGCTGTAATATCCATAGCTGGTGGAGTAATTTTTCCAAAATATCAACAGAATTATAGTTGCTCTATTAATCTCCCAGCAAAATTAATCCTACAAACTGACCTGGCATAAATCCTGATTGATTTGGTTCTGTTCCATGTAAGATTTTATAGACCTCGCTTATTCAAGAATATTGCTTAGAAAAGGAATGTTGGCCACTAGCCTATATTAGTTCAGATTTTCTTGGCTCAATTTTATATTTTTCCCAGAAATATTTCAATCAGATTTAAGAGATTTTTTCCCCTTAAATCTGCTTTTAAATGTTTTCAACTTGTTTCACAGCTCTCAGACAGGATGTACACCAAGGAACCAAATAGAATTTGCATGCTGAAGGGAGATTATGTCAACTGACTGAATCATCTCTGTATTCCACAGGATGTCCAACCCCTCAGCAACAGAATCCTCCGTATTAGCTAGAAAAATCTCGCAGAGCATTCTGAAATTTAAAATACATTAGTTTGTGTGAGCTGACCATCCTAATCAGTTCTGACCTGCTGTAGAGATCAATACTTGTTGCTTGTTATTTAAAAATCTTCCATAAATATGTGATAAATTACTTGTACATTAGCTTCAGTGGCAAAAGACAAAAATTTTATCAGACCTGGTATGCTCTAGATCCCTTCAATTAACAACATTATCCATCTGGATCCAGGAAGTGTGTCAGCCTTGCAAGGTAGCCTAGATAAGGACACACCCAAAATTATTGTGTCTATGTTTATTTTATATTCACAAAATCATGCAAGTCTAGAAGTTCATTCCCTCCCCCATCTTTATGGCATAAGAAGCTATAGAAGAACCCTTCTGAGATGTTTGGCACTCCTCCATTCCTTTTGTTTCTTGTCTGTGACTCTTCCTCCTGTCTCCCAAGGTCATTCCCACCATTACATAACTAAGCAGAACTGCTATTCTTAGATCTATATAACTTTATTCTATTTCTAGTAACCTTGTTCTGCAAATTGCTATGTTCTCTTTAATGAGATTACAAAGTATTAGCAAACTTCTTATGCTAAATCACTGTGTGGGAATGCCTAAAAAAATTTAGAACGCAACAAATACCCTGCATTCATAAAAGCTTTTCAACTACGGTTCATGAAAAAGCTTGATTAGGTAGATATGATTGCAATCAGTAATTGTCTTTAACACAGCTAAGGAATTGGTTTAGATGCTCTCGGAATTTCATTTACAAAGCATAACAGTTCACATCTGCTACCATTTTCTTCCATCACTTTCTTCTCCTCCACTTTCTTCAGAACTAATATTATTTAGCAGTATTAGTCCACTGGAATTTCAAACGTTGCTTTCTATCTAATTGCCAAATTTCGCATTTATTTCTCTTCAGGAGTTAACTTTTCATTCTTCATTAAGCTTTTAAAGTAATATGCTCCTCAAATATAAAGATAAGGTGAAACATAGCTCCTGGTGATTACAAAGGTCTATAGCATTCTTGGTTGAAATGGAGAACTAGTTTGCCACCTCCTTTTTCTGGGATGACTCTGCTTAGCTTTTGGGGATCAGTCCAAGAATACCTACAGCCAAATATATATCAAAGAATCTGAAGTAATAATACATCTTCATCATGTTAATTTAGCATCCTACACATGTATAGAAAAAAAATCCTACCAGTGTTGCTATCAAAAGAAAACTAAGAAAAAGAATCCCCACAAATTATGCTTAAGAGTTTATGTGTAGAGGAATATGAAGATGGATTTGAAAGAATTCAATGACCATTATTTAATCCAGATAAGGAAGAAGTGAGGGGAAAAAATCAAGATTGCCACAGAGGGGAAACCTTTGTCAAGCTTTTAAGATTCAATTATTTTATCTTATAACAATAAAGTTGAGTTCCGTAAGTACTTGTAGTGTCTGTTTTCAATCAGATGTCTCTCAAAGGATTGTCATTGTGCTTCTTTTGGAAAAATCTGCCGAGGTTCCAGAAGATTTCAATCAGAAGCTTTGTGCAGATCAGTCACTCATGTGCAATGCACAGAGACCACAAAGAAGAACCTTCAGGCCATTTAAATTATTTTTGCTTAAATTGTATGGTAATTTATAAGATTTCACAAACTCTTAGTGGGCAAGACAGAAAGTTCTCAAAGAAATAGAGATTATATTAGAACATTTCACTGGGAAAGAGTTCAGCATCAATATTCCTCATTCTGCTATCCACTGGTAAGGTAATGAATAAACTAACTTATATAGAAACAAGGGTCCTTCAAATCTCTGCCCTAAGTTATGAAGGACTTTGAGATTTAAAAACGGCTTCCTCTGCTGCTTGGACTTAGAAGTGACCATGACTAAGATTATGTAGAATAACAAAACAGTGTATAATAAACTCTTGCATTAAGAGGTTAATGTAAGGTACTACCTCTTGCATTAACTGCAATTACTTTAGAATTTTAAGAGGAAATCTTCTGAAGCATTACTGCATCATGTTTTGATGCAAATCTGTTAATAATCTTTTGTTTTTGGAATGAGTGACAGTTGATGAATGTATTTGATAACCACACACAAAACCATTATTTCAGAAGTTTAAAAGCCTTTTATTAGGACACCTAAGAGAAGTCAAAAAATTTCATTTAGTGAAATTAACAAGCGACTAAGTTTGGTTTTTATTCTCTGGAAATAAGAAATCCAATTCTATTTTAGAATTTATTAGAATAATAATTAAAATCCAATTCAATATAATACATATAGTTAAATTAAATAATATCATAATTTATATTAAAATGTTAAACACAGAACTAAATGTTTCTTGGAGGGATTCAAGAATTCAGCAATGATTGCATAACTCTAAGTAGGTCTTTCAGCAGATCAAGAACACTAAGTAGCAAAGTTACTAAAAGAGGCTAGTTTATCAAGCTGAGATGCTACAACATGCCAGAATTTGGCGGCAATAAGGATCATCAGGAATATAGGAAGGGACTATTTAGGCCAGCAAGTCTATCTCCTGTAATCCTTGATTTACAACTTGCTGCTTACCAAACATTCAAAGTTATGACACTATAAAAAATTACTTATGAACTATCCTCAAAGTTAAGAAAGCTGCACCATTCCCACATTCATATGATTACATTTCAAGTGCTTGGCAACCAGCTCATATTTATGACAATTGTAAAATTTTGACTTATTGCCATTTTCCAGCAAAATATTCCATTAGATAAGCTGTATTTGAACTTATCTATATGATCTATATGATTTACTAAACCACTATGGTGACTCAGTTAATTATCATAGTAAAAATAGTCAAAAAATCAAGTCTGGTCATGTGACAACTCAATTTATGACTGCAATAACTTACAACCAAAATTCTGATTGTAAGCTGAAGGCTACCTCTACTTAGTTCAGATTAATATTAAAATATCCATAACATGTAACTGTAAAGCCTGAACTTGAAAACATCCAATCAAGGGGCCCCATGTCCTTGCTGGGTAATTTGTTTCACGGTTGAACTGCTCTGATTTTTTTCCTAACACTCAACTGAAAATTGTTTCTCCTATAACCTAAATTCTTTATATTATGTTTACATTCTGGAGCTTCAGCCTTTTCTTTATATATTCTCCTTATATTTTTCTTACCTTGATATTAGCGCTAATTCTGATATTATCTTCTGCAAAAGAGCTTTTGAGTCTCTCATTTTATTGCAGAGTTTTGTACATCCTAAAGCTAGCCATTAGAGATAATGGCCCCTTGTGTATAACATGGAATCAGGATGGAGAATACAAAAGCAAAGGACAGAAAATAAAAGTTTTTTTAAATCATTTTAGCCAGTAATTGTATTTTATACAGTAGAATAATTATTTTTAAGCTTATAATTATTCTTGAATAAATCTGGTTCATACCAAGTTCATAAAAGATGCTAACATACTTGAAATACTTAAATTGAGAAGACTATAAAGAACTTATAGAGCACTTTATATACTCAAATACAATATTTGATTTTAAAAAAATATTAATGAGGGAGAAGACAGAAAGATCATGATTACTATACAAATGTAAAAAAGTAGAAGAAAGAACCATATGTTCTGCCTATCTAACTAAGCAGGAAAAGAGGAAGAAATTGGATTTAATTGTGATATTTGAAACTGAGAGCCTAAAATGGCACAAGAAATTTGGATCAATTTTAAGTTAACATATCATAGTTATTTTTCATGCCAAATACAAGTCATTTCTGAATGCTAAAGGAGAAATTAAAAAAAAATCACCACCATCCTGGAACAATTACTGATTGGAAGCTTTTGCCAGGATCTTGAAATAACAAATACAGGAAACAATTAACAATTTCCTTTAAAAGAGTAAAAAGGAAATGAGAAAAATGACTTGTGGCTTATGTCAATTTCACTTGTTTTGGTTTGTGTGCTTCTGAGAAATAAATGCAAAGGCTCCAGCAGTTAAGAGCAAACAAAATAACATTGCTTAAAGTACTGTATATGAACTTGGTAGAATCTACTATGCTTTTTCTTCTCCAATTTCTATTAAAGTAAGAAGGAACAGTTAAGAGTCAACTGGGTGACTTTGAGCCAGTCACCCTCTCTTAACCCAGCCCATTTCGCAGGGTTGTGGAGGTACACAACTCTGGAGAAAAAAGGAGGTGCCCGAGTATTATTTGCCTCTTTGAGTTGACCAAATATAGAGGCAGGATAAAATTGTTATTATACAAGAATAAGTCCACTTAGAATCTACCTTTTATGGATATTTGATGCCTGTCAGATTATGAGTTACAATATTGGGTTGATAAAATAAACCCTTTACAATGAGAACTAGTTATTAGATTGAGACAGTCTTTTAAAAACAATGTAAAAGTAATTGCTGTATACTGTTTATCAAGGACTATTATTTAACTGAAACATGTATTTCTCTGCATGGCCTAAGTGATATATTCAGCTTTCTCACAAATTATATCTCCTCTGCCTCTTCTCTAGAAGTCTGATATAACTTATAACTGTGTAATTATATTTGATTCATACTATAATCTTTCTAATTAATAAATATATATGCTGCAAGAGACATTAGAGACTTCACTTACTGTTTTGTAACACACCAATAGTTCAAACTAAGGAGACGTGAATATCCTATAAATATATTTAAAATGCTTGTTATTAATTTGGGGTGCTTTTCCCTATTTAGAAATGAATAATTCTTAGATTTTCAAGAGATTATGCAAAATTAAATAATTGTATTGGTTAATCTGAGGATTGCAATAGTAATTTGGGATGTTGGCAATACTCAAACTGGATTCAGAAATAAACTCGAAGAGCTTATAAAGCCTGCCGCAAAAGTAGAATGAACTGCATAGGTTATAATTATTCCTATTCTCGAAAACTTCCAGTCAGTTCTTCCACTCTCCCCAAAGGCCATCCTCTCAACTCCATCAGCAAAACAAACTTCCTTCCTTTCCTTCTGTTCTATCACTGTCAGAAGAAACTATAGTGCATCTGAGAAAGCGGAGTGTAGCTCAACGTTTTGCCATTACCATGTTATAGTGGCTAGTAACGTGAGAGACAAAACTTACATTTTTAACATTCTAGCCAGCATAATAGGGTATCTTCTTACTATATATTTTCACTGTCCTTCAGAAAAAGGGAAAAGGACCTTTACATTGGCAGTGAAGGTTATACTTGTACATGGAGATGAACAGGTCTTTTTTGGGGAGAAAGGAGCGCTCTTGGCAGGTAATACTAGTATATTTGTAAAGATGAGTTATCTATGTAGCTATCTTACGGTGAGTTTTTACACACACACACACACACACCCTTGCTTTTTCTTCATTTTTTGAAACAATGGACTCAAATTTGGTATATGAAATAATGTTTAAATAGTATGTATAGGATTTCAGTGTTATATCATACTATCATATAGAAAAAAAATGATCCTATGGCTTATTCACATGAATTTATTTACTTTATTTTAAACATTTACAGTACAGCCTACCTGGTATCCACCAATAATTTGACTTTTACTTGACATGATATGTGAACTTACTCATAATAGTTTAATATTATATATACATTAAGGAATGTCATTATAGCTTCTTCAACAAATTATTGATATATGAACCCAGTCACTACTGTGCTATTTGTGTAGAAAATTGATTATATACTATGTGAGTTTAGATCAGACTATGATACATTTTGCCCCTGAAGGAGCAGAAAAAAACACTTGCTAAATGATAAAAAGCACATGTGATATGCTATTTAATTAATATGAATAAGCAAAGCACAAGTTTTTAATGTCATTTGTCCTACTGCTTTTCATATTACTATATCCTCAAGTAATTAAACTGATGAAATTAAGAGCAGTCATTGTTAAATTTGGAGAAGATATCTTGGAGGATTCAAATAAAAAATGAGAACCAATATTTGATCTCCTAATTGGGATAAGAATTACCACTGACTATATGGGGAATGTTTAGCATCGCCATCTCATTTCAACCACATTTGGTCTTCCTTTCAGTGAGAATTGCTGGAGAAGCTCCAAATTAGACATTGGTTTTGAGTTAACATTACAATAAACCTCTCATCCAAGCAAGACAATATCAAAACTGAGGTCAAGCATCCAACGACAAATTCTGGACACACAAACAGAGGGACAACTCAGCTTAAATGGCCTCCTCTCAATTCTGAAATGCCTGGTTTTCTGCATTTGCTGACATAGTATGCACCATAAGAATATAGTACAAAGACAGTACTTTGTCTTTGTAGTAGACAAAGTATCTACTACAGTATCAGAAGAAAGCTGGGCCCATATTGGCCCAGTATCAGAAGAAAAGGGCCATAGAGTATCAGAAGAACTGGGCCATATTGGCCCAGTATCAGAAGAAAGCTGGGCCCATATTGTCTACATGTCTTGAGTCCTAAATCCCTGAAGACTTTATCTTAAAGCTCTTACATGTTTTCAAAAATGTCTTTTCCTCTGTAAGAGTTAGCCATTAGTTAGCTCTGTTTTATTCTTTGCATTTTTTTCATTATGTCCTTTTAAAAAATATTTGTAATTTTAATTTCAAAGAAAACCAGTAGTAGAAATAAATATTTTAGTTAAATAACCAATGTAATCCAGCTTACATTCTAAAAGTAAAATGTACTTGAGCTGATATGAAATTAATATATATTTTGTTCATAAAGTTTTACTCTGCTGTAATAGTGATACACAGTAAATACATATTTTTGAAGTACTTTGAGACTAGGGGGTTTACTGTGACATTAAACCATGATAATAGAAATACAGTATCTTTAATTTTAGTAATACTATCAAATTCTTTCCAGGTTTTTCTTCACTATGTTCTAAAATCATTTATATGCAGGTGCAAATTAAAACAATTGGCAGGATATAATTAAACTTCAATCAATAATGTGGCAGCTGCATTGTGCAGCATCAAACCCAGGCAATTTCACAGGATTCCCCAAAGGAATATATTTTGTGGTATGTTAAGTTTGCAGCTTCATTATTATTATTTTTTTGCTCTTATTCTCCAGCTCTTCCTACCCCTCTTTTCTTTTGACTGATTAGCACCAAATTAATCTTGGCATATTTGCTACTTGTAATGCAAAGGCTATAAAACAATTACTCCAATTCCCCCAATATTTTAATGATAGAAATACTGATTTGATTTTTTTCTTACAAGATAAGGGGCAAATTTTTAATTAGTTTGAAAGACTGATGATAATCATAAGGGAATCAGACAAGGCTCCAGAGACAAGGAGGACCAAAACCTTCATGTCCATTTCAGATCTGTCAAACTGAAAGCTAAACAGGCTTGGTGAGGATCCCAGAAGTGCTGTACAGCATCTGCTTAGCTGATGTGGCTCGTTCAACAAGGTGGGTGAAGCAATTCAATAAAGTTATCCTGATATCTCTGCCAGACAATCCCAAGGGTGGGGCAAAACTGTCTCTGAAAGAGAGAGAAGAAAGCTAGTTGGCCTCTTTTTCTTTCTTTCCGGGCAAACACCTGCCATAAGAGCAGATATGTTTTTCAGCTCCTGAATGACCGTTCTGGTTGACTTTTCCACAAATACCAGATTTAACAGCACAAAGAAGGTTTCCAGTCATATCAATCTGATCTACCATAGTTCTTCTATTTTTCCAAATCCAATCACAATGGTTGTCATACGATTTTTTTTTCTGATTTACATAGGACAGGTAGTTTTCTGAATTTGGACTTAAGTGCAGTGAACATAAAAATCCTTCAGGTATTATTGCTGGAACCTGAACAAAGCTCAAAGAAGTCTTTCCTAACTTAAATATTTATGTACAAATTTTAAACTACAGAAACATTATACATTAAAACTGGCACAATCCTCCCTCACGGATCACAGATGGTGGTAGGAGAAGTATCCTACAATCCTACCACAATGATGCAAGAAAAAAGCAGAAAATTAAGGTGTATAATATATATGAATTTATTTATCATATTTTTATAATTGCCCATCTCATGTAATGACTCTTTGTGGTGTATGTCATAAAACAATCAAAATACCCAAAAAACATTAAAAACAACCAATTTAATTTAAAAAGATAAAGTAAAAAACAAAATGGCAGAAAAGCGTACAAAGAGTACATTCAAATAACTATCATATAGTCATCTAGCAGTTGATAGAGCAGTTCCATGTTCTATCATGGAATCCCAAGTTAATAGAGGGAAATATATTTGAAGGGCCTTCTAGAAGGCCAGTAGGGTTGGGGAGAGTCTTATCTTAGGAAGAATGATGTTTGACAGGGCAAGAATGTAATGGATTTAGAAAA
>JANHZU010006810.1:129181-150752 GCA_032468055.1 Acrochordus granulatus | reverse complement strand
AGTATTGCCGAAGTGATAATGTTTAGACACAATTTTGACACAGTTTAGAAATACTGAGCTTTTTATAATTTGTGAAAAAAATATTATGAATTTTGTATATATGGGTAAATAAAGGTGCCGCATGCCAGGATAGGGTTGTTTTTTCCCCCTCTGAGTAAAACCAATCCCTAAAAGCAATAATACAAGATCATGATGCACAAAACCGCCTTGTGCCAGAAAGCCTTATTAGTATGGTGGGCATTTAAGCATCATCAGAAACAAGAATATTAGAGGATAGGGGTTTGCATGACATAACAATAATATAACAATATATTATAATTATGTGATTTTTAGAAATAATTAGGACTTCAGAAATATAGCTTAATATTGTGGAGAAAAACTGATCAATATCAATTCCAAGACTCAAAGAAGTCCTAGGAGAAAGGACCTCGATTTGATGATAATAAAAGACTTTTTTTTTTACATTTGATGATACTGGAGTGGTTATAAGCAGGTTTCTTCTGAGCCAGCTGAGCTATTGTCAGACTTAGCAATAAAGCTGTTAACTAATAATTAAGACATCAAATAACATATTTTTGCTTCTGTTTTCTTGGTTGGAAAACCTCTCAAACATATGTGAGGCCAGCCTAATTAGCTCCAGTAACTTGATCAAAACCTCTCCATATCTTATAGTAGAAAATTTTCTCTACCTATAAGCCTTGGCAGCTTTCACATTCAGCTTCTACATCCCTCAGAATTACTGATGATTGAAACTTATCTGAGCTGTTGATAAGGAAGTTATCAGATTTAGTATAGAATATTGGGTCTTGCATTTGATTCCATTCTCTTTTGCTACCCTGGATTGCTGATACCCTGGGCCTATTTCTATAAGACAATTCTCTCCCATCCAGAAGTACCAAATGTTATGACTATTTAATGAAATAAGCTATGTGACTATTGTGGAACAAAAAAAGACCATTTTACACTATCTCTGAATTATTTTTCTCTCAACTGCCAATATATGTTGAATGGACTGCACTAGGGAAGATTAAGAGACTGAAACCACGAACCACATATATCTGCTTAGTTTGCTTTTAAGATATACAAATTCAAACTCCTCTTCTACCTAATTTATTATTTATCTTTAAAATAGACTAAGACTGGGCTATTACATTTCAAGTAGGTCATCAAAAAGAAAGCTGTTCTACAAAAAAGAGATTATATAGCCATCCTACCAATATGTCTGAATAGCCAGCATTATACAGTTGAAGACATTTCCGTGGTCATGTGGGCAGCATGATTAGATGCCAAAGGTGCATGGACACTGTTACTTTTCCCATCGAAGTAGGCAGTAGCTATTTATCTATTTGCATTTGCATGCTTTTGATCTGCTAGGTTGGCAGGAGCTGAGGCAAACAACAGGAGCTCACTCTATTGCATGGCAGTGTTGAGTCTCAAACTCAGGCAGCTGACTTTCCAGCAACAAGCCAAGCGTCTGAACCCTATGCGCCATCTCATCTCTTAGATTCTGATTCATAATAACCTCAAAGAAGCAAGATCAGTCTGGTTAAAGAACAAATGAAGATTCAAATCATTAATTACAGGCTGTCATATATATTCCTCTCCCCAATCACAAATATTTGCAATGACTCATATTTCCTTCTTTCTCTCACCTTCCCCCAAGATATTAGATTTATGTGCATATCACATTCTTTAATGGATAGTTTTTGTGAAGAGTAAATCTGAAATATGGATATAATTAAATGAAGCAATCATTACAAAGATCAAACAAATAAAAAACACTTTCAAATCAATAATAAATAGTAAGAATTTATTGAATAGCAGATGATAACTTGAAATATAAAACAACCTATATGACAATTCGAACTGAGCCATTTATTTTAAATTAAATTAATCTGATGTTCACAGAAGGAGAGCCACATCTTTCAAATATTATTTAGATAGATGTGTTAATTTAAATGCAGGTGAATGATAAAATGCCAAATCAGTTTAGACTGAAAGACTTGAAACTTTTTATTGCTAAAAGATATACAATGCTATAGTATGTTATCTATCTTTATATTCATGTATACATATATACCAAACACAAAGAAAAGAAAATCAAATAAAAGTGACTGCTAGAAAATAATGATATTGAAGACTTATAACTGAAGTCCTGTTGGACTGTTTTATCATGTAGATGAGGAGGTATCCTGAGAGGAATGACTAAAAGAACGCTAAGACTAATCCCCAAAGGGTCACCCAAGGCATAAAGGAAATTTCAGGTGCCTGATAAACAAGTAGGCACTTAGAATGACAAAATCATGTCATACTGCATGGAAAAGCCACATATACTGTACATCTGTTTTTTATTAAGAAAATCATAAAAAGTGGTTTATGATAGAGGGCAGGGCCCCTCAGATGAGATGGCACTCAATAAGCTACTGAGGAAGAACTGAGGGTATTTCAGACACATCATAAACTAATTATGTTTATGTTGTGGCTGAACTAAAGCCTTTAGAATGTTCAGTGGCTGTGCCATATAGGTAAAGAAAATCCAAACTGTGAAGACAAAACTATACTGACATTACCACATAGAGTAATAACAAATCAGATTGACTGTAGTATTGCTTCAAAGAGATGGAAATGCTCAGTTATAATAGAAAAGACATGGCCAGAGGCTGACTAAGGGACAGATATTGAATGGCTCAAGCACAAGTTACAGAATAAGCAAAAGCAGAAGAAGAAAGCCAACCAAGATATAGTTTTAGGCATTGCAAACTATTTTCAAGGAGAACATCATTAATTGCTTTGAAGTCCTGAACTTCATTGAGAAGAAACCAGAAGAACTGTGGAATAAAATCCAAGTTATAAGGATGAATGTGAAAAAAGACTGCCGAAGACCAAGAAACAGAAGCAAACAGCTTAGAAGAAATAGTATTACAATGACATCTGTAAAGTCATCTAAGATGGAAATTGACTTGGAAAAAACAAGTCTTCAAAAAGACTCCTAATCTCAGAAAGAGGTTCCAATCTCAAATTGGTATACTAAAGACGATATTGGTATTTCAAGAAGATAAAAAAGATGGAAGGAATTTATTGTACAGGAATTCTATACAATAGTGCTATCAATATCCAAAATACCATAGAATATGCTCTGTACATACAGTACCTCTACTACAAGAAGATGAAGATCAGCACTCTGGTCATTACCCAAGTCAGTAGGCTACAGGAAATGATAAAATACTGATACAGCTATAACAAGCAATAGAAGAAGTACCTGTAAAGATTCCAACCAAAAAGTGGAGACCACCACCAACAGATTGGAAGAGGTGGGTGGCCAACAGATTGGAATACCAAAGAAAGGAGACTTAAAAGGGTGCAAATCATAGTTAATTTCACATACTAGCAAAAATAGATTAGACCTCTACATGAAAATGATAATGCCAGATGTTCAAACTGGCTTTAGAAAAGGCTGAGGAACATGAGACATTATTGCTGGATAATTTTTTTAAATATCTAAAAGAAGCCAATAAAAGAAGCTTCATTGATTACAGAAAGGTTTTGATTGTGTCAGTTACGTCAAGCTCTGGAATGTGCTTAAAAAAATGGGAACAACAGAACAACTCATGCATAGGTCAGAAAGCCATTTATTGGGAAATGGGGGAGGAAAATACTGTATTTATTGTTGCTGCAACTCAATCACATCTCACTGCAGCTCTTCACTTTATACTGTATTTTGAAAACAAATCAAAAGTAGTAGTAGATCTGTATATCTACTTTCATTTACACAGATTATTCAATGCCGCTATACTACAGTTGATATTATTTGTTCTCTAATTACCATTCTCCATCTTTTAGTTGAATATTCTACTATAGAACATCAAAAGCTATGAAGGATAGACAAATATCTGAATTAAACCATACTGACGTGGATTTGATAAAGAGTATATAGTTGTCAGTTCTGTAAACACTGAAAAAGAATGAAGTTACACAATAATTTAGAAAACAAGAATAAAATATATAATAATGCAAATTAGAGGTTTTTTTAGAAAACTCATTTAATTCATTCTTTGCAATTTGCAAGATATTATATTTTTCCTATATCACCAATTTATTTTATGTTTAAGTCAGAATGTAATATGCAAAGCAGAATGTTTACATCTTTACATTCTGATTCTGATCTGAAGATGTTATATGTAATGAAATTTTCAAATGCTTCAATTAATTAAAACTTTAAGCATCTATATATTTCAGCTGTCATAATATTGATACCAGCACCATAACTTTATGAAAGAAAGTCTGAAGAATTCTTACTCATTATTCTTCTGATAAAAAAGGAGGGCAAGTCTCAACCTAATTTATAGTATAAAAATAATTTTTTTGATTCTCTTGCTGACATGTAGCCAGGTCTTTCTGAAGTATATGCGTTAGCACAGCCTACTAATATAGTAAACAGATGGAAAACATGTCTTGTATACGGTAGTTTGCTAATTGAATTGGAGTGGGAAAAACCCTAATTAACCAAGACTTCTCACCTGTGGCAATCCCAAGTGCACATTTATCATCAAATTTGGTGTCCCGGTCAGACAGCAGCCCACCTGTTAGCTGCACAACCTGGCTGATACATGTGTTGCAGTGTTTTCATCCAATAAAAAAAGAAAAATCTTAATTCCAAACTCGTAAGTAATAAATAGTAGCAATGTTTTGGTCAGTTTTAGCTCTAATAGGATTGCACTACCAAAGGTTTTGATTTTATATGCTATCAGTAGTTAATATGAGCTATAAGCAACATAGAGTTGATTGTTGTGAGCCATCTAGAATCATAATATGAAATAAGCAGCCATATAAATCCTGTAAGTAAATAAGTTAGTAAATAAATCTTCAGATTCAAAGAGCAGAAAGCAAAGAGCCCTCGCAGGGTAATTGCTTTAAGTGTTCACTTAGCAAGCAACTATAGTCACAAAGGCATCAAGTTTTAAGACTGCCCAGTTTTCAGAAGAATTTTTATTTTTCAAAATAACACTGTATACTGTCTTACTGTTAGTACTCTTAAGCACTTTTTCAATCAGGCTGGGATGGAAATTAATTAAACTGATTATATTGACAAAGTTAAATTGTCTTGGCATCCACATCCATGTTCTTGTCCCATTAACATAAGAGTTATTTCTATCTGCAGAACAAGAAATTGGCAGAAATTGCTTGTATGCTCTGTTTTCTGCATCACATGAGCAGATGATGGAATCTACTGTAGATAGACTTTGTCATCTGAGATTTCCCTATGCAGCTGTTCAACAATACAACACCACTGATCCAAGGTCTAATATATGAAGATAAAATATTGCCTCAAGAATAAAATGATAAAACACCAGTCCAAATCACTGAAGATCTTCTTATGCATACTCATTGGTACTAAAACTAGTGCTCAGAATAATATTTTATAGGGCATTTACCTAAATTATAAAGAAAACCAAGAAATTCCACTTCAAGTCTTCAAATAATTTGCAAGTTCCTTTATGTTTCATAAAAGAAGTCAAACAATGTGCTTGGATTTTTTCTAGATAACCTTTCTTTTCACAAATGTATTAAAATTCATGCTCCAATATTTAAATGCCCATAAATTTTTTAAAACAATTGTTCTTGAAAACTGTTCATGACCTCTTTGTATCATGAACAAAAGCAGGTTATTTTATGTTATTGGTAAAGTGGTCAATACTCATCATTCTTGACATTCTTTTTTCATTACAAGTGGCTCCATTATGTTTTTAAGATAGCAAACATAGTTAATGAACTTAATATAATCAAGCATATAATGGGCAAAACATCTTATTGTTGACCTACAATGGATTATATTTGTCAATAGACAGTGCCAGGGATTTGATATTACATCATTTCTTTTTAATGAATGGAGTTTAATTGGAAAATGAATCATAGAAACAAGGGAAAAAGTGAATGGAAATGAAAAGATAAATTATTTTATCTCCTTCCCACTATTTTCAGTCATCTGTGCCACAAAAGCTTAATGGACTGTGTTAAACCTGCCATCACTACCTCCCCTCCATGTTAAAAAAGAAAAATGCTAAGGAATTACTTTGGCTCAATGCTAGCACAGGTCATTGTTCATGTATATATTAGCATGTAAAAAGACATTAATTACTTCGAATTCTCTGACATTAAAGCACTGCACACAAAGAATTTATCTCAGCTACAAAACTGTATACTTTTGTTGGCACTAAATAATACAGATAATCCACTTGTTAAAAATCTTGGGGCTTGAACTGAAGTCAGCACTCTGGCAAAGCCACAGAATATCAGCTGTAACAAATGGCATGAAGAACAAATTGTGACAGCAGCACTGGAGTGGCACAATGAAACAGAACACAGCCTCTACTTCTGTACCTACTGATGCATATATTTATGGATTCTAGCAGCACCACTCAATGTTACAGTTGAGAAAGTATTTGTACTATAAAAATCTAGACTATTTTAACAACCAGAAAATTTAGCCTTTGGGATAAAATTTCTCATGCCTGTTTTCATCCTAAAAGCTAGTGGCAGGTCCTCAATTTATATTTTTTTTAATAAAGAAAATGCAGTATTTCAGATCCTAAGTCAAGAATGTCCTTTGGAGCATGCAAGGAACATACACATGGCACCTGTCTACAACTCCTTAAACCATAAAATCTTTTCCTGAGATTGCACTGTAGCAGTAGAGAGCAGCTATAGAGACACAGCTGCTTTAAGGAATTATAAACAGGTGCTACATGAGTGTCCCTGTGTGGTTTTTTTATCCAAATAGTGCCATGCCCTAACAGAGAAATCTATTTTCTAAGTTATCCATGTATGAAATAAATTTGTGGAAAATGTCACAAGTCGAGTTTCTGTTTATAGCATAGTGGGGAGGTGGCTGCTCTCTGTAAAATATTCTAAGACTCCAATTTCAACCATTCCCAAACCTGTACATCCTATGATTTTAAGAATTAGCATTTTCCCCCCAGGATTCCTCAGAATAATGCTATATCCAAAACATTCTGGGGAGAAAAGGGAGCCCATCAATTACTGCGTGCAGTAGGGAGTTTTGCCATCACAGCTGCTAATTCAAGACTATTATTGGAAATCTACTCCAAAGCATTAAACATCTACTCAAAGCATTAAAAGAATATTCATGGATTTACTTCCTATTAAAAGAGCGACATATTTCAACATTCTAGAAATGTAAAAAAAGATCCTGGATATGTGGATTTCTTAGCAGTTTAATTTTCCTGATTTTAATTTATATCATTGGGAGTACTGAATAATCTTTGAGGTGAAAATGATATTGAATATCTACCTTTATAGTCTCAACTGGACAGCTATTATTCTCTACCCTTGAAATTTTCTCAAGTACTTGGTTCCATGTACAATAGAAATTTTTATAATACTCTAGTTAAACTTTCTAAGACTGTTAGATATATTTGGGGATAATTGGGTAAAAAATTAAAATGTGACCTTAGTTCATATGAAACACTGATGCCTTGAAATAAAGCTTTTTTTAATGGCACTCCCTTTTTGGAAGTACAGCACTGTGCACAGACAATGCTATTGTTGCTCTTAGTTTGTAGGGATACCTTCAAAACTTATTAAAAAATGCAAAAGGATTATCATTTATTTGCTGAGTAAAAGAGGAGTTTCTATTTGGGTTAGATGCTTTGGCAGTTTCTGAACATCTGGTAGCTTTGAATGTGTTGGAGAAGGTCTTACAGAAGCTAAAGTAATAATCCAATATTATCAGCAAATTAAAACATTTACAACAATTAATTTGGATAATGTACTTGGAACAAAACCTAGGAGTATTCTAAATGACAAAATCAAAAGTCTCAGAGTTTCAGAAGCTTTAAATATGTTTCTTATTATTTAAAAATTAGGTTAGCTGAACTAAAATAATTCAGGTTTACTGGACTCCCCAATGGATTATTGGTTATTGATTTTTCCATGTTGACGATGCAATAAATCTGAAGTTGCATGAATACATATACTTTCATCATACCCACTGGTATTTCCTTTTTAGCTAGAAGTTTTTGCTATGTAAACCAGGTATTTACTTAGGGGAAAGTTCAGGCTTATCAATATTACTGTGGTCATGTGGCCGAGGTGCATGGACGCTGTTACCTTTCACATTGTAATCTTTCCCACCAAAGGTGGTACCTAGTTATCTACTTGCACTTTTATATGCTTTTAAATTGCTAGGTTGGCAGGAGCTGAGGCAGATAATGGGAGTTTACCCACTTGCACGGCTATGCATGGGTCTCAAATTGTCTCAGGCTATTGACCTTCCAGCCAACAAGTCAGCATCTTAACCACTCACACCACTGTGCCCCCTAAGATGCAATAAACTGTTAACCTATTTTCCAACATAATTCTTATCAGGCTGAAATATAATGTCTTATCATAGTGATGCATGGACAGAACACACTGATAATGGCTAAGTTGGTTAATATTGCTTTTAATTTTGTACAAAGATACAATGATAGGAGCACAATCTTTATTCCCTACTCTAGCTTGGGAAATATGAGGAGGTTTCTGTTCCAACATGAATTAGAAAATAAATAGTGGTTAAAAGGTTTAATTAATCAGGTCAACCTCTCTGTCAAGTCCTGGATCTTGATATTTGGGAGACAAGACACTTCCTGAGTCTACACATTGCTAACCTCACTCCTCTCAGTAGCAAGTTACACATCACTATTACATACCTTTTCTACTTTGGCATGGTCGTCCAGTTCCTCATTGCTGTGGAACCCTTGAGCTTCTATCCTTCCCATCCTTCTCAGGAAGCCTGCAAAGCTTGTCGAGGAGCTGTGCAGTTTCAATTACAAGGATTGTCTCTTGGTCTTGTGAATCACATCCTTCCAGTCCTCTTTGAGGCTTTTCTCTTCTTTGTAATAGTTCCCTCCTTTGTATGCTTTTTTGGGATTGGATTTGAAGTGAGTTACTATATTAATTTTTCATGCTCTATTTTATTACCGCATACTGCATTTAGTTGTAGGCACATGTACTATTTACTAGAATACTATTACTTTCCCAGTATCATGTAATCTATAATGTATCAATTCTGAGTATGATTTTCATTTTACTGGGAAAAGTATCTCCTAAAATTCAAGAGGGTTTACATGTAAATCATAAAAAACTTCACAAACTACATACTACATTAGATTTACCCTGCAGTAGAAGTAGCTAATAATACAGAATTTTCTTTTCAAACATAGTTCCTTTAAGGAGCCCAGTTCTAAATATGATTTGACTATGGATCAAAGGATTACTGCAACTGCTATTCTTACATATTCATGGTTATACAAGAGATCCTGTTTTTCAGAGGTAAACCATATGATTACCATATGTATCATATGTAGTTTAGACAGAAATAACATTACATTTCATTTAAGTGCTTGTAAATATGTTGAAACACAATGCATGAAGATGTTTCTTCAGCATACAGTAGTTTATTTTACTTAATTAGATTTTGGTTAATAAAGTAGGAACACAATCAGATTGTTAGTAGGAACACCATCCCAGAGGAAGCAACACTAGGACTGTGAAGACTCATGAAGAATCATACTAAAGGAGTCGGACACAGAGAATGAATGAATTAATAGGCTGGGCCAGAACAAGCAGATGAAAGGCCTTAAGGAAGAGGTGCCTATGAAAATGATTACCTGTGGAGGTGAGTGATGACAGATCTAAGAGGCTAGCAGACAGAGATGCAGTTCACCTGGATCACTGAAACTGGAGTGAAGAGGAAGGGAAAGAGACTTGGACTTGGGTTTAAAGACAGTTTCATTGGCTGATATAAAGACATACAAATTCACAAGTTCTGATGAAAGTATGAGGGATACAAACAAATATTGTAGGGAACAGAGGAAGGAAGGCTCTTAACAGGCAATTTCAGCATGAATTTGCAATTTCATGCTGGCCCCCATTTAAGGCCCAGTAGTGTCATAATGGTGTCTGGGTGTTCAGATTGCTGTATGCAGATGGACAATTCATTTAAATTACTTATATTTACTGTAAATTACTGAAAATCTTGTGACTGCAGCAAGCATAAAACATAATTTAAAAAATGCAGCAGCCTTATTAGAGTTATTATTCACAAGTAATTCCAATGTTACATTGCTACTTGTAACTAAAAGATTACAAGTGTTTACCTAAAGTGTGGCAAAAATGCTGATTTTTACTTACAGGATTAGCACCTAAGTATGTTCAAGTCTGTCTGTCTTCTTCAAGTCAATGCTACCCACCAAGTGTGTGCATCTCAGATAGGAGTACTTAAGACCTAAGACCTGGGGGAAAGCAAGAAACTCCCGTATTTTATTGCCGTATTTTATTTCACACTGTCCCTCCAGGAAACAACCTCCTAGCAGAAATCCATATGGCTTTCAGGGAAGACTTAAAAACAGAAATGTTCTGAAGGACATTTATATACACACACAAAGCCCACAGTATAATAAAAAAAAATTACAATTCATTCCTCTTATATTCAGCATGAATGCAGTTAAGTATTTATGAGGACATGGAGAAATTTGTACTATACACAGAAAACATGAAGACTATTTTTTTCTTTAAAACAGAGAGAGTGAATATCCATCTTCTCAAAAATATGATGACTTCAAAAATCATTTCAGCTATAAAAGGTCAAACGTGATTAGGTTTTCTACCCCACAAAGATTATAAGGAACTTACAAGATGGCCTGTCAATACTATTTCTGCTGATTCTCAATCTACCCTTAATTTGGCTGTCTGAAGAAGAAATATCATAATGCAATTGTGTTTGATGAATGATTTTATACAGTACTCTGATTGCTTTTTATGCTATCATATAGATTACTGCTACATCTGTGTCTGGGATAGAGGTGTGAATCTCTATCTATATAGAATTCATTAATTCTTCAGCAGGAGATGCATGTTTCAGTGCAGAAGGAAATATTAGAATTTTTTTTGGAAGGAAAAAAGAAACAAGATTTATTTTTAGGAAATTATGGACAGTTACAGCTATAAAGCAATTATATCAACTGCAAAGGGTTTTTGATATTGTCTCAATTATTGTTTTCTAAGCAAGCCACAGTTAAAATCATTACTGAGATTTGTATTGTTTGATGTGGGTAAATTAATTGCATAGAAATACTGAAAGATATGAAACTATGAAATAAATTGATCTGATTTAGGCACTCTTGAGCTTTGCAAATGAACTATTTTAGTGCAAATATAATATATCCACAGTATTTCTATCAGCAATAGATTTTTTTTAATCTTGCCTTTATTTTATTTTTTAAAAATAACTCAAGGCTGTGAACATATCTAATATCCCTTCCTCCTCCTATTTTCACTATGACAACCACCCCGTGAGATGGTGTAGGCTGAGAGGGAATGACAGCTAAAGTCCCCCAGATGGCTTTCATGGCTAAGGCAGGACTAGAATTCAGTTTCCTGGTTTCTAGCCTTAAATACTGCTTACACAGCAATTCTGAGTCAGAGGAAGAACAATATGAGCTCCTTAATGCACCTCCCTGTAACCAGAAGTTTCTGTTGTACCTTCTATTTCAGGAAATTCCAACCACCTAGGCAATCCCCCCCAAAGGACCAGGGCAACAATAAGGACACAATAAGGACAGAGGAAAGATTACCACATAAATAAATTAAAAATAGTTGTGGGTTATATGTTTTGCTCTAAATATATTAAGCTTCAATATTTCAAAAGGCAAACATTGTCTGCCATTATGTCACATGACTAGACAAACAAACTATTCTTGCAGCTGGGAAATAGCCAGAGAAGAACAGATTATGATGTTTATTGCAGAGTGGAAGTTCTATTGCAGAGTAGAAGTTGGCAAGGGAGGAAGGAAGATTATCAAACAACAAATTATGTACTCTTAGGTAGCTAATAATCCATCTAATAATTACTTAATTATTAAAAACACATAGGTTCCAGGGGAACTTAACAGCAATTGGCATACTGTGTGGATTATTACGTAAGAAAGACACCACAGTATAGAATCTGACTACCCTAGGCAAATATCCGGAGGAAGAACATAAACTGAAGATACCAAAAAGGCAGCCTGGAATTCTTAATTAAGTTTTTAAGGAATTTAGTAGCAACTACATTCTCAGAATGTAGAGAATGTAGAGAAACTACATTTCTCTTTAGAAAGGCAACTTGTCATTACAGCAGCAGAATAGTAGAAGAAGAAAGAAATAACTTCTGAATTGGAGAACACACACAGGAAGCAGGGGAGAACTACATAGCTTTTTGTGTGCATTTGTTGAATTCTGCTTGCTTTCCAAATATTGGAATGGTTCATGAGATAAACCATGAGTACTATACTTTGTCTGATCAGTCCTATGAACTCACAATACCCAGCTCGTACCTTATCTAATGTTACAAGGTCCAAAATCAGGGAAGAAATTTACATGTACGTACTTGTATTTGCATTACAATGAATTCAATGTTGTTTAATTCTATGTAGACATCTACCAAGTTGCATTGTTACAGATGCTGTTCTTCTATAAACATTTCATTTATTGAATGGACAATGACAATTAAGAGAGATAATTCTAAGGAAGTTAAAAATTTCTGGGACTCTGAAGTGATGAAGCTTCAGAAGAAAAATATACTGTGAGAAGAAGAGAATACAGTCTCTAAGTGAAAAATATAATGTGGAATTCTACTTCTCCTATGACTATCTCCATTCCTGTCATGATACTTGAAATAGATGGTTTAGAGTATTTTCTGTGGCCTTCCTTATTCAACAGATTTCCCTATCTATCCAAGATTTATAGTTGGAGGTGTGAGAATAGAAAATAGAAAGCCAACTGAGTTCATGACAATTCAGGCAAAAAGTAGGCATGATTTAAAAGACTGCCAAGACAGCAAAGATAAAAGAATTAAATCACTAGGGTATTTCCATATTTCTGTTTCTTTTGAGGGAAACCTATTTTCAGGATCAAATTAGGAACACAAAGAAGATACATGCAATTGAGAAAATAATAGATGGGCACATACTTTTTCACAGAGATATTTTCCAAGCCTTAAGATCTTTATTACTCTTTTCTAGTTGAAGTATGTGGTCGAATCGTATCAGACTTTGCTAGAATACTATCTTGTTTGTGTTATCTCAGGTGTGGCAATTGCTCATAGTGTTATACTAGATCTTATATTTTCCCAGCTCTTTTAAAATATCATTGGGAATGTTCTTAGTTTATCTGGTTAACGTTACTCTTTTCTTCATATTTCACCGTTGTATTCCTATTTGACTTTTCTCACAGTTATAGAATTATTATTGTTCAACAATTTAAACCTATCTATATTTTCTCAGAGATGTTTCTGAGAGAACATGCACTGGATTATGTTATACATTGGCTGGGATTCAGAGATGCATTAATGGAGAAAATTGAAATGGCACTCTTCCATGGATTGTGTGCAGTATTCAAGAATTATTGTGATACACTTTGTCATATTTTATGAAAATATAATCAGATCTCTAAGTTTCAGTTATGTTTCTTTTACTAAGATCTTCCATGGAAATAATTTCCATTTCCAACAGACCCGTCATAATCTCTACTATCCCTCATCCCCACAAACATCTTTCCCCAGCTACACTCAGTGGGACAAGCAAGCACTGACAAGCTCTTTTTTTGTCTTGTCTCCTGAGATTTTGTCCTCATCTTGTCTTCAGACCATGAATAAGAGAAAAAGTATTGTTTTATTCAAATATTTAAATTGGTTATAAAACCAAATTTTTCAAAAATAATTTTTCAGATTGTTATACAAGTAGATGAGACCAAAATTCTTTTGTGTGGAAACCAGGAAGTTGATCGTTAATTATTTCTGTTTTCATGTTTTTATTTCAGTTATTTCTCAAGTTTTCTTCTTCCCATCCCCTTTTCCTGAACCCTCTTTGCATTTATTTTTCATGTCTTTGCACAGTGGCCCAGCTTCTCTCTCTCTCCACTCAACATGCATTCCACAGGAGGTCTGAAGGACAGCTGCACTTGCATTTCTATGAATGAAAACATACTTATCACACTTGAAGCCCTCCAGGTATACAGCAGAATACCTGGAGACTTTTTTGGCATTTGTCTAATAATTACACTACATATCACAAAAAAAAGATAAAATATGTTGTGCTATAGTTCAACAAGTCATTCAAAGTTTTTTGGTGGGAGGGGAAAATATTTGAAAGAAATTACCATTCAATTATCAACACCAATATATAATACATAAAAACAATATTAATTTATGTACTGTTCTTGCTGGCCTTTTTCTGCTTCTATAAAATTTGCCTGCTATCCTGTTCTTGGCTTTTGCAGATGTATCTTGGCTTGGTGAAACTACCTACACAAGAAATAATTATTTGATATCTTGTCCCTCTCCTTTTTCTTTGATAATATACAGAAGATACTTTGATTTATTAAGCTGTATTATTCAGGGAGTATACTGGGAAAGAGTTGTTTGCTTTTAGTGTTGTTAGCCGCCGAGAGTCTCTGGATTTCGGCAGCATATAAATTTAATAAATAAATAAATAAAGAGATAATCTTGAAATTAGGATGTTGTTTTTATTATTTGCAATACCTATCATTATCGTTATTCTCATCCAGAAGTAGGTATCAAGGAAAATGATGGCTACATGACTAAAGTCACACTGAAAATTTATTTTTTAATTTTGTAAAGTCAACCAATCATCTGTTCAGTTGTAAACAAACTATGTTTCCATGAAAGTATGTATTATTTGCTTTAGAAGCATTTAAAAAAATCAAATCTGACTGTTCCCTTAATCCAATTTAAACTTTCTTGAGATAATTTTTTTTCAAGTTTTTTCCCATTATTCTTAAATTGTTAAACTGATATTTCTGCTCTTTTCTTTACTTTGGAATGAAGGATCAGTCACAAGGGGTTTATTACTCTCTTTAACTTTTAAAGTTATTCAAATCCAAATGTTATTAGAAAATAAGGTTTTAAGCAAACTCAGTATCCTTATATAGTCTTGCAGAGACTGTGATCCTTTTGTCTCTTCTGCAGCTTTTGGCATTCAGACTCATAAACTGACAAGTTCTCCGGGTTCCTTGTGAAGAGCAGCCTTCCAGCTTGCAAGTGGGTGATCTTTTGGCCCCTTATTGTCAGAGAAGCTCTAAACAATTTTAGAAGAAAACAGAGAAGTGGCTAACCAAAGTTAGCCACTGATTGCTGCTATAGCATCATGTCCACTCCTTCGGAGACATCTTAGTCTTCCATTTTCCTCACCCAAACTCTATCCTAAATGCTTTTTATACATGGTAACTGCACTGAGACTACTATATGGAAATATTCTGAAATACCCATAATAGAGGAATGATTGGTGAAGATGACAGAATTTGCAGAAATGGAAAAAGTAATTTGGTTGATCAGAGAAGACAACAAAAACATTTATTAGTGGTTGGAAACCACTTTTATGGATTTCTTGCTAAAGAAATCTATATAAAGAAATATAAGTGGTTGGAAACCACTTTTATGGATTTCTTGCTAAAAATGGAAAAAATGAACTGCTGACTTATGAATTTGAAGATAAGAAAGAATAAAATATGCAAAGAAGGGAATTATGATATAACAAACAGAGCATAGATATAAATTTATAACTATTGGTATCACAGATTTTATATGATAGCATTTTTGTTATTAATTATGTCATAATAATTCTTTTCATCTTCAATGGCTCAACACCTTGTTAACTTGAATCCTGGGGAAGCAGGGAATAGGAACCAAATCATTACATCTTATAGAAAACGTTGGTATGAACAACAACAAAAATTAAGTTAAACAACTTACCCAAATTTATATGAAATCCTTCACATGCACATAAATGAAACAGAACAAATCTAGAATATCACATATTATTCAATATTAATTGTACATTGTTTTAAAAAAGTAAATATAAGCTGTGATACAGCACTGAACAAGGAGACAACTGGTCCTCATAGTTGTAACTTTCACAACACCGTGGTCACATCATTGTGATTTGTGTGCTTGACAAGCAGCTCACAATTATGACACTGCAATGTTTTATTATGGACATGGGATCTCCATTTGTGATCTTCACTGTTCGTTTCCAAGAAGCAGTCAATGAGGAAGCCAGCAAGTGGTCACAAATGGTGACCACGTGACATCAGGTCTTATGACTGCACAGGATTTGCCCAACGAGAGCAACTGAAACGGCCAGAATTGCCTTGTTAAATTGGCGCAGTCATGTGATGTTGTATTTTATCACTGTGTTGCTTAGCAACAGATTTCCCAGTCCCAATTACTGTTATTAAGCAAGGACTACCTATATTGTCTGTTGGCTAGCATCTAGAATGATGAAGAAACAATTCTAGTGTACAAGAAACTATAGATGGCACGTGAGAAATATTGTTTATAGAAGAGGTAGGGGTAGAATCTCAGCATCTTTGCAGGATATTTAATTAAGATCATTGTTGTTCAGTCCTTTTGTTACTTCAGACTCTTCATGGCCTACAGATATCATTTTGCCAGGACAGTTGGTCAATTAAAATTAAATTGTTATTTAATTTCATGTTTATATCATCCCAAAGCATCTAAAAACCTTTCTTTCTGTTGTCCATTCTGAACTGTCTTCAAATTTTTAAGCGTCAGGCTCTTCAATGATTCTTGCTTTTACATTATGTTTTCAAAATATTTAAGTTTTGCTGCACTATTAGACCTTTCAGTGAACGGTTTGATTTTATTTTATCTAATATTTAATTATTCTTCACAATTGCAAAAAAGCAAAGAATGCTTTTTCTTTGTTCAGTTTTCCTGATGACCAAGCTTTCAAACATATGCGACAATGAGTAAAATCATGGCCTCTTGTTCTCTGCATGATATATCTGTATTTAAATACTCTGCCTAGATCTGCCATTGTATTTCTCCAAGCACACTCTTTAATTTGTAATAAAAGCTTTATTAATATTACTAGTAGTATTTGATGTGATTATCATGTAATTAATTACAACAGAAAAAATGATCAATTAAAAGTACAATGTCTTTTGCATTATTTTGCATATTTGTAGACAATTGTCAAGTTATAATTCACAATAACAGTACTCAAAACAGTAACAAAACAAAGAATGGTCTTTATTTTTATTAATACTTTCACATTTTAATATACAAACTTCTGGAAAAAGGAGAAAAATATTACTTTCACAAAAGGCAACAATTATTTAAGGGAAAATGTAACTTTAATGCCCTTGATATTTTTTGAGCTTGGTTGTATGCTCAATTCAACCTTGAGCTACAGATATTCTCTTTTATTAGTATCCCAAAACTAGCTTGATTGGAATCATGACCTCTGTCACCTCCTCAACATATCCCAATATGATTGTTCATTTGTGTTTGAGATGGGCAGACATATACATTGAATAAGTATGATTCAATGAAACTTCATAGTCTCCGACTAAGAAGCATCTGCTGATCTAAGTCACAGACTCCACCAGACATTGTGACTACAGTGGAACCTCCGACTGCGAGACTAATCCGTTCCAGAAGAATGCTGTTAGTCCGAAATGCTCTTAAACCGAAACGAGGTTTCCCATGGTAAACAATGGAAAGTTGGATAATCTGTTCCACGCCCCCAAAAATATTCACAAAAAATCATTTTCAATGGAATTTTATGTAGAAATTATTGTCCCTAATATCTAAAACAAGTAACAATGATGAATACACAATATAAAGCAGAAATAGAACAAACTAACCAGCACTATGGATCTGCTTCGAGGTAGATTCTGGCCATTGGCTGCTACAAGGCTGGCACTGTCTGGTGCCCCCTGCTGGATTGGGAGGATCTGCTACCACCGCCACTTAAGGCAAAATGGCCTTTTCCCTTTTCCCTCAGGAACGTCTTTCCAGGGTGGTTTGGAAACATTTCTCATCATAATCTGCCTCTGTGCTATGAGGAGAGAAGAGATGGGCAGTAGGGGGACAGGCTGGATGGTGCTGGGCGATGAGTGTGTGTGTGTTTTTGTGTGCATGCACGCGCACATGCTTTGCGAAGATTCCCAGCTGGCACAAGGGAGACGAGAGGAGGGAGAGGGGGACTGCCTGGAAGGAGAATCTGGAGTCTGAGTCTCGGAAGTTCCTTCTCTTCAATGCCTTTCACTTAATTTACACTGTTTATGTAGCGAGAGAGAAGAACTATCGGCTCTGTTGTGAGACTTCCTACATGAGCTCATCGCACATTGCTCGTCTTGCAAGTTGCCACCCATCAACTGAATTAAATTTTATTAAACATTTTTGCTTGCAAAAATCTCATGCATCAAGGTACTCGTAATCCACTGTATATTCTGCTTTGCTTTCATGATGCACATTGATATTTCTGCCACACTGGAGTATATTATTACCAATAGCAGGAAATGGCACATTAAGCAACCATTAATGAGATACTGAGGAAAAACCTATGATGATTAATCAGAATACCCTACATTCTGTAAGCTCAGTTGATGTCCTCATATCTATTTATATTAATTTTTATTTGTTATATTTAAGATAGATCTAAATGCCAGTTGAAATGGTTCCTGGATGATGAATTTTGTTTTCTACCATAAGCAATTGTATCTTGCAATGGTCCTATTTACTATATTTTTAGCTATCTATTTCTTGGCTAAGGATATGTCATACCATCAAGACATTTCTAAATTGCTATCATAGTGTCAAAGCCCAGTACAATTGATTTCAAGTCTCTTCTTGTTTTATAATTGACAACAAATTCAGGTGAATAATGCAATTTATTACAAGGTTTCTCTTTCCAATTAAAAAAAATCCTATTTCATCATTTGGTTGCTGGCAGTTCTTGAAAAACCATAAATTATGTTCATGCAGTCATATATAAAGGAAAAAGCATATAAGTATACATTTTTCCTGAAAAATGAAATTATTCAGAAGAAGACAGTAACATATATCAAATAATGGTTTATATAATCATGACCTTTATAAACATGTTTGAATTATTCTAGTCTTTTAATACCTAAAGTGAAATACTACTCAAAAAAGTACAGAAATTTACGTTTAAGAAAATGTCTTCCTGTTATGATGCTTTATTTTTGTTCTGTCTTGCAGTATTCTCAATATTTTTATCTTGATTTCTTTTCCTTTGCTGTTTCTGGACGAGCTACATTTTTGTTTTTCATAATTTTATTAAATTTTACAAAGCGTATACAGAAAAAAGAACAAAAACTAACAATCAAGAAAAAGATGAAGAGTATAAAGAGAATAGAGACAGAAGTATATAAAAGTATAAAGAAAAAGGAAAGAAAACAAAAAAAGATGTATAAGAATTTCCACTTCTTCCAAGGATATAAAGAACATTTATATTTGACACTGCAATGAAGTATAATGTCAATTTCCCCCCTCAAAAAAAGAAAAAAAGGAGAATTTTTTTCTTTTTGAATTTTGAAAATCTTCAAATCTGTATGTTGAAATTTGATTTTTTTATCTCCTGCAAAAAGTTCACAAATCATTTACAAGTCCAACTATAGACAAATTTCTTCAATGATTTTTCTTTCACAAGTGCCATTAATTTAGCCTTCATTGCTAGTTCTGTCATCTTAACTAACATTTCTCTATTCTAGATATTGTAGGATCTTTGCAACACTATGCATATTAAAGTTGTTGTTACAATATACGTATAACAAAAAAACACCATGTGATTTTTCCAATGTTTTATCCAGAAAGCCTAACAGAAATGTTTCTGGAATGAGTTGTATATAAATTTTCAAGATTTTTCTCATTACATTTTTAATTTCAATCCAACATTGCTTCGCTGCTCTGCAAGTCCACCAAAGGTGTTAAAAGGTTGCTATTTGAGTTTTACATTTCCAGCAACTATTTAGAGATCCTTTGTACATTTTAGCTAATTTATCAGGGAATAAGTATCATCTATACATCATTATGTAAAAGTTCTCTTTGAGATTATAACAAAACATAAATTTTACTCCCTTTATCCACAGGTTTTCCCATTAATCAATTTATGCTATATTGAACATTTTTTGCCAAACTTATTACACAATTTTTAATTAACTCATCTTCCATTTATAATTTAACAAGAATTTATACCTTTTAGTGAAAAATTATTCATTTATACTTAATTCCATTTCAAAGGTAGTTTTATCATGTTCAAAATATACAGTTTCTTGTCACATTTAAATCTCTCTGTGAGTTGCAAGTATGGAAACCACTGATACTTTAAACCATCTAAAGCTAGGTCTTCTCCAGATTTTAATTTGATATCACCTGGAGAGTATTCCAATAAATCTGATACCTTAACCGTTTTTGTCCAACCATAATTTCCTTTCTATAATATGCTTCATGGGAGAAAAGCTATGAATGTATTTTTGGATGCAGTCTCATTTTATATTTATTCCAGATTCTCAAATGGCAGGCCGAATAAAGTGGATTCTAAGGCAGCATCACTTTTAACATATCAAAAGTAGGCATGTCATCCAAATCTCAAATCATGGCCTTCTAGATCTGGTAACCTTGTATCTTTTAATATTACTCATTCTTTTACCCAAATAAGGCAAGAAATTGCAAAATACAATTTCAAATCTGGCAGGCCTAAATCTCTCTTCTATTAGGATCACACAAGATCTTTTATTTAATTCTGTTTTTGTCCCTTGCCAGATAAATCTAGACATCTCTTTTTGCCATTGTTTAAAGGATAAGTCCGAAGTCAAAATATTGTTTGAAATAGAAATAGCATTCTTGGTAATACCTTCATTTTTCTTATAGATATTCTCTCATCAGAGACAATTGTAGCTTATCCCCTTCAGTGGGTCCTCCAGTATAAATGCTACATCATCAGCAAGTGTTCCTAATTTATATACCTCCTTTTTTATTTTTAATCCCTTTATCTCTTCCTCTTTCCTTACATTTCTATTCAGGACTTCCAAAGCTAATACGGAAGTGGAGATAACAAGCATCCTTGTCTTGTTCCCTTCTGATCAATACAAGTTTTGGTGAAATCACCATTTACAAAAATCTGTGGATTTTGTAGTGTATGTATTTATTTAATCAATTTTATAAAGCTCTCACCAAAATTCAAAACTACCAATACTTTGAACAGTAATGGCCAATTGAGATTAGGAAATTCTTTTTCTGCATCTGAAAGACTAATGCAATTTGCTTTTCACTGGGTTGCTGTAGATATTTTAAAATATTCAGAATTGTCTCACATTGTCCTTTCATTTCCTTTTGGGTAAAAACCCATTTTGGTCTTGAATTTTTGAAGAATTCTCTTCAGTCTATTATCCAATATAGATGTAAATATCTTATAGTCACTATTTAGTAATGATATTGGTCTATAGTTTTTAGTTAAGGTTGGATCTTGTTTTTCTTTAGGTATTAAAGTGATGTTAACTTGTTTCCATGATTCTGGCACCTCATCACCTTGTACAATGTAATTCATTACATTCTGAAGAAATTGTGATAATTCATCTTCAAAACATTTATAAGAAATCTCTGGAAGACCATATGGCAAGGTAACAAAGTTTAAAAACAGGCATCTGGACTGGATTTTTCTCAAGTCGAAGACGTTTCGCCTTT